>JANIJG010009098.1:0-111968 GCA_024611175.1 Megaceryle torquata | reverse complement strand
GCCCTGTCCCTGCTTGGAGGTTCCGTGGCGTGGGGTTTGGCTTTTGGTTTTTTGCCCCCGCCCTTTCCCCCCTCGCCCTTCCCCCCGCTTTTTTTGTCCCCCCCCCCCCCATATTGTAGCCGAAGCCTGAGGTTTTTCACCGTGTGCAAGTGGATAGGGCACACAGGTGGTTGGCCTCAGGCTTACAGGAGGGTAAGATGCTGGAGAAGAGCTCTCACCTGTCACCCTCAGCCCTTGAGTCCATGGCAGGCTGCCTGGTTCCCCATCCTTCTCGCAGGTTTTTGGGGTGCTAGGGGAAGAGGGAGATGGTATGGCCACAGTTACCTACTTTGTGTTCTGCTTGGGGAAAATGTGTCAACAAAAGTTCTGCCTACAGAGTCATTCCAGGCTCGCTGAGGTGGCAGTTTCTGGGATCAATTCACGTGGTAAGGAAGTGAGTCCTTGTACCATTTTGGAGAAAACTTTAAATGCAGTGCTCTAAGTATAAGGGCTGCTGGCTCCAAAGGGTTCACCCTTGCACATGGAACTCTGCAGGCTCTTTATGTTGCAAAAGTTTAGCCCAGAATTTGACTCAAAACAGGTTGGAGAATTTGGTGTGAAAAAGCAATAAACACTCTGTGAAAATACCACAAGCTTCAGTCAGCCAAGGTGGTTCAACAGAGAGTTTTGAATTGCAAAGGGCTGTCCCAGGAGAAGCTGTATTGATTTTTTTCCTTGAATTAGAAGTCTGTGTTTGCTTAAGTTTTCAATTTTTAACACCTACTTGTCATCATTAAATGAACTGCAAGATAGATGGCATTTAAGGAAGGAATGTTTTCCCTCAAGTGCCTTTGATGTCTTATTTAATGCAAATTATTATGTAGTGGTTTAACTTGTAGTATCTCTGTGGTGCAAAACTGAGTAAGCAAACTAAGCTAGAAGAAGATAGTCCAATGCAGTTTTTATCTGTATCCATTGTTAGACTGGAAGTGCTTTTTCCCTCACTTTCTTGGTTAGCCCATGTGCTGTTATCCTGTGTGTTGGCAATAATTCCACGACAGTGAGCAAAGAGTAACGAGTGGAACGAGACCTGACAAACTCATTGGTCATTTGTATTTGCATGTAGAGGAAGAAAAGGGCAGAAAGTTTGTAGTCTGTGGTGTGAGCATCTTGGAGCCATGAGTTAATTTGGAAACAGTGTCAGGAGGTTTAGAAACAAGCACTCATTGATCACCACCAGTGTAGAGTTACCCATCTGTTTCCAGGCATTAGTTGTATCAGTCCTGCATGCAGTTGTCTGGTCATGTAGGCTCAAATATATGAAGGGCATGATCTGACACACTAGAGTTTCCACTTAGAAATGAGGTGGGCCTGTCTCCTAGACATTTGAGTCTGTGACACCACAATTCTTGACTTCACAGTGAATACAGACCCTAGAAGGGAAGGGTGAATTGAATCCTTGGCAAACATGGGTTTGAGTTTGCCCTCAAGCCTAGATCATCTATACTGCCAGTCTGTTCATACTCTTCAACGAAACAGTTTGCTTTCTAAAGAAGACAGCTGGGACTTGATCCAGGGACAGCAAGAATTCAGCCAGGCCTGAGTAGCTGCAGCAGGACTGCCTGTCCTGTTGCAGAAGTAGGAGAGCAAACAGCACTTCCCTGTCCTCCTCCACAACCATCTGAGCTGCCAAGTGAAGTGATTAAGGACTACTGCACACTGAGCTGCTCATATACCAGTTAAGAGTAGGAGCTGAGAAGGGTTAGACTCTGGAGGGTGATAGGGGCATCCTGTACACTCAGAGGTATCCCCAGAAGTCATATTCTGGTGTTGCTGGGTGCATGACACCTCCTGATGTGAAACATTAGAGGTAGGCCTCCACATCTCACAGTTTTGTCTGCTCTTTGTTTATCCCATGTGTACAAGATTCTGTGGACTCGCCTGTCAGTGCTGGACTCTTCCAAAAGCATTAACCTGGGGACTGCTGAGGACTCAGCACAGCTGTAGAGCCTAATACATCATCTGGTCCTGGAGTGGTTCAAGGGCTGATTGGAACAACTTCCTTGCCTAGTTTTAGAGGACAAATGAACTGAGAGCCATTTCATTTTCCCTCTTGTCTGTTTGGGGTTTTTTTATTATTTTTTTGCAGACTTATTCTTTCTGCTTTATTATTGTGTGCTTCAGTCATACTGGAAACAGGCTAGATCCCCAGCTGCAGAGCACGAGATGTCGTGCCCGTGCACAGACAAATATAAGTGTGTGTGTTCTCTGAGCTCTAGAGACGTACTGTGTCTCGGGTTGATTAAACAAGTGTGTGTAGTAGAAAAGAGAGAAAAACACCACTGTTAATTTTACAACAGGAAACAAGTAGTGTTTTCATTCTCACCAGGAAAGGCAATTTTGAAGTTAAACACCTCATTGATGGTGCTAATACTGTGCATTTAATTTTCAACATTGGAAGAAAAGAGATGGTTTTGTTCCCGCTAGGGAAGGAATTTCTAAATGCCACATTGATAGCAGTGTTGTGAGAGTCATTTGGGGCTCGATAATAGCTTCTTTTGGCAAGGTATAACTAAAATCTCAAGGTGAATCATGCCAGTGTCTATAATCACAGTATTGCACCTGCACTCCCTGTATAATAAAGTTTATTTCTGCCTTTGTAAACCAGTGAATTATTATTTCTTCAAAGTCAAGTCCTGCTGAAACACAGAGGACATTAGCCCCATTGAGTTAAATTACGTTCTGTGCAGTTAAGGTTAATATATAGTGACACTCTTTATTCAGCTTAATATGAGAAGTGTGCCCTTAACATCAGAGCAATGCAAAGATAAAGCTCAGAGTTATTGCCACAGAAAGGCAGTATCAGTGGGATCTTGCTGGCCTGGCACAGTAAGTCCTCTGAGCGCTATTTGTAGTTTGGTCCCTGCTATAAGTAATAAGTGAACAGTTGAGAGCTCTGGCTTAAGTTCCTTAGAAATGCAGGTTGAAGGATGGGGAAGAGACGTTTTGCTGTTTCCTAAGATAATGTACATGTTCTGCCGTAGTAGATTGTTGAAGGTCTCCTAGCTAGGCAAGGGACAGCACTTCCAGGGCAGTGTGTCTGCATGTCCCAAGTACTGGGATGTACTGTTGTTACTGTTCATTAAACTAATCCTTGGAATAAAAGAAAATGCTTGCTAAAAGAGCATTAATGACTTGTCAGTAGAGGGGAAGTTGGAGTAGATCTGTGTTTTTATTTCACCACAGTTACACAACTGTTACGCTACTGTAAGCAGCTCTGGATTACACAGTCATCTACTCTTCTGATATTTCTCAGCCAAGGAAAATGTATTGTGTAATTGCAGTGGATAAAAATAAAGGTAAAGATCTTAATAACTTGCCTTTACACACGTGCTCTCATTACTAGCTTAAAATCTATTTTGCATTTAGTAACATGTTATGCTTGAAATGTACAACGATGTCTACAATCAAGTTGTCAGTTGTTTTCCTTTAAATGAGTTTGTTAAGCTTTAACTACAGCTAAAGGTAGCATACCCCTTGCTAAGGATTGCTTGCTAAAGTGTGCTTTAGGTAGCATGCCATTTGCTAAATGCCTATGGCTTGGTGTGAATTTTCCACACAGAGGATGGAAGTTTAGGATTTTACTGCTACCAAACGCGATCTAAGGAAAAAGGCAGGACAAAAAGCACTTTGTCTAGGATAAAATATTGTGGAGATCTTATCTTTTGAAGTGCTTAAATGCCTTTATGCTTGGAATATTCCACGCTTGGAATTTGTCATGAAAAACTGAATTGGGTGGTGGGTGTCTGGTCATCTGACTACACTTAGCATAATTTACAAGTCATTGAAGAAAGGAATTTTCCATGTTGTTGATTTAGTGTGTGTCCCTACCACCCTTGTTACCACTGCATACAAGTCTACCCTGGTTGTGGGCAGCAGAGCCCAAAAGAGACCTCTGCTTGCCCCTATGGACTGGGGTGGGTGTCTGGACTGAGAGTGAGGTTATGGAGACAATCCTCTAAGATGCAGTTTTCTTCTCTTTGCAGGTGCTTGAGCATGCCTGATAGGAATGGTGTGGGGACAAGGACCTAACTGAGGGGAGGGAAACAGTAAGTATGGAGGCAGGGGATAGATATGGTAAAACTGAAACTACTAAAAAGCTTATAATGAGAGTAATAGTGATGGGGTACTAGGATTAAGTGAGGAAGGAAATCAAATTATCAAGGAGAAATGAAGGAGAAGTTTATGGCTAGGGCAGAGGTACATATAGATGAGGAATTGGAGGGGGACTATATGCCAGGAGCCTAGGACTAAGATAAATGAGAGAGGATAGATGTGGAAGTCGCTGAGGATCCAGAAGAATGAGAGCACTAGTAGAGCAGACAAAATCAAGCAGAATCAAGTCTCGACTCTGAGAAAAAGGACAAGATGTGATGGGAACATGAGTGTTGACAGAACTAGAACTGGAATGTGAACTGAGACGTAGAGAAAGGAGAGTTAAAACTCAGCAAGCACAAAGACATTAGCATTTTGGTGGTTTTTTCCACTGCAGTAAGCATCAGCTAGGGTAAGACCAAGAAAATATTCCGCTGTTCTAGTTTAGTATAAGATATTTTCCTGTATTTTCTGTGAGCTGTAAAGGAACAAAAGAGGTAAAAATCCATTAGTTTGCAGAAATCCATCTTGCAAGCCACCTTTAAAGACTTTTTTGTGTAGGAAGCTTTAGCCTTTGGCAGATAGCCCTACCCTAGAGTTGGAAAAAGAAAGAAAAAGTCTTAGGAATCTTAATGCAAATATTGGCATGAATTCATTGTAATTCAAGAGGTTTCAGGAAAGCACTAAAAGGGCAAGGAGGTTTTACCTGAAAAAAAGGAATCTATTATGAGGCTGAACATTTAGTTGTATGTGTGTGCATGCATATATATGTATGCAACACATGCATGCTTACACACACACATATGTAATGCAATATAGATATATGTGAATGTTTTTTAAAAACTTGTATTATTGAGAGTATAAGCACCTATAAATCTAGATACCCCTGCTCCTTCAGTCAAACTATTCATGCCTCGGAGGAAAAGAAAAATTACAACTAATATTTTACTGGCTTGGGTTGTGGAAAGGTGCATTACACAAATGGATGCTATTAAATCTTTATAGCATGCTGTACTAGTATGAATTTTGTATGTGCTACATATTTTGCAGGCACAAATAACTATTTTAGAAATTATATAAGGAGCTTTCCTGAGACTCCAGGCAACAATGTCAGCTCTAATTTGAATTATTGCTATTGAAAATCTTGGCCCTGTTTTCCATTATTGTTACACCAATATCCCTGACAACCTGCAATTTACCTGGTATGAACAGCACCTCCTGAAAACATAGAGCTGTTTTGTGTGCTGTGGTACCTCCCTGTGCATAGGCATGATATTTCACATTAATTCCACTGGATGGCACTGAAGGAGATAAGATTGCATAGAAATACCTCCAGAAATTGAGTGTAACTCTGGGAAGAGAGGTTACTTTTTCATTCCATTACTGAAATAGACAAATGTGGACTCATTTTCCATCTTGATGTAATAATTTGTCATCAAAACCAGCACTTAAACACTCCTAGTTGTAGTTCTAGGTCTTGGCAGTAGCAAAATTGCAGTGGAGGAAAAGTCGAGGCTCCTGAATCTGAATACCCCTTCTCCCCTCAAAAAGGTAAAGGCTAAAAGATGTGGCTTTGGCCCTTTCTGGATTATTATGAGATTTACAAAATGCCTGAAGAATTTTGGGTCCCTGTCCTCCATGGCAATGTTGTTGATACTGGCCACTTCTACCATTATGAACAAGTGCAAGTATGTTAGCTTTTAAACTCATTTGAAAAAACTATGTAGGAATTAATTCCAAATTAAAAGCTTCCACCTGCTGAGGAAATGGTGTATAGTGTTTCAGAGAATGTCCTGACTTGAAACTCCATCTGCAGTCCCCACACAAGGACCCCTGTTTTTTCTGGGTAGGGACTTTGTGATCCTGCCTGGAAGGCACACAATTACTCTCTGTCAGTCAGACCTATAACCTGGGAGTCATCCTTGACTCTACTTTTTTTTTTTTTTTAATCTCGATACATATGAATTTTGTTTCCTTTTCTTCTCTAAAGTCTCTTCTTGTCTCTGTCCACATCACAGATATGCTTTTTTAGGCTTTTGTTACCTCTCATCCTGCTTATGACAGCTTTTTTTTCCTACGCCTGTCCTGACCTGTCAAAAAGGTCCCTTGAAACACTATTCTCACACTTATCTCCCTGGCCTATTTATGTGGCTTCCTTTTGTACTTGCCTCTTTAGTATATCTCCATAGATTTCCCTGTCTCTGCAAGCCCTCTAGCCCTCTGAGAGTACAGTTTGACAATTTTTTTGGCAGCTGAGCTGGCCTAAAACAGTCTCTGCTCCCAGCCATTCACTCCTGTCTCTTTGATATGCCCACTAGTTTGCTGGCACAGTTGTTTTGTTCAGCTGTGTGGTAAAATAGATTAGGAACTTGATTTGGCTGAAAAGCAGCATAGGGGAGGGAGGAGAGGCACTTTTCTCCAATCTTGTCTATCAGGCAGCACTTCTGCTGGTGCAACTGAGGGGCTGGGGCTGGGGCAGAGACATGCGGTGAGGGACCTGGGGTTGCAGAGCAGCAGTGGCTTATACTGGTTTATGTGGCACTGTTGCTAGCTCTTGAGCCATGACCTGATTTTGATGATAGAGCTAAGCCAGGCTAATAGCTAGCTGCTGGGTAGTGCTGGCCTCCTTCCTCACCCCTCATTGTGAGTTGGTTCCTGGCACTTCCCTTGTGCCAACACTGGTGCTTATGTCACACAAGTGAGCCAGCTGTGGGAGCTTACCCAGCACAGAAGCATTCACTGCTTCTTGTAAGGGTTTGCCTGGCTGTTCTGCCGAGCACCCATGGAGCCCACCCACTCAGCAGCACCTGGGTGCTCTGTCAGCTCAGATGCATTCTCAATTGCACCACAACACTTCATAACTTTGCCTTTTCCTGTCATCTGATGTCCTCTTCTCTCTGTGTCTCCATATCTGCTCCATCTGCTTTTCTTGTAGCTGTGTTAATGATGTCCTTTTGGTCACCCTCAACATACGGAATACGGTCCCTGAATAAATCACTGCATCCTTCAAATCTCTCAAGATTTCTCCTACTGTGACACATGGTAAACTGCCAGGCAATAATGCACAGTTTAGTTGCTTGTAGGAATTCTGGATTTCATTGCTGCACTTAACGTGTCGATGTATTAGCTTGACATGGGCATCTTTATCAGTTTATTTGAGATGTTAAAAGGGATTAAACTGCCACAGAATTGGTTTGTGTTTTTGTTTTTTATAATTCCCAAAGCTAGATGCTGAAGATGTACTTCCCTAAGGTCATATATAAATACCAGAGGCTGATTTTCTGTTAGCTTCACACCTTGGATCATCATTCATGCTTGTGCAAATGGACATAGTGTTGCTACTAAGCAGTTTACAGTAACATCTTACGGAATTGTAAATTAGTGCCCCAGAGACAAGATAGCAGAGAGTCAGTGCTTACATGAGCAGCTGAGAATAGAGACTTAAGGATTTCTTTTCACCTAGTTGTTTTCATTGTTTGGGTTCTATTTAGACACATGTAGGAACATATATTTTATCTTAATATCTTGGTATGCTAAGTATTTTTTTCCTATTCAGTTAATTAGAAAAATGTATGGAAAAGCACCAGTGAGTTAAGCTTTACATTGCCCTAGAAACAATAATATAAAATTATTTGTGTTTGCTATTAAAAAAAAAACCCAAAAACCAAAACAAACATGACAGAGAACACCTCTCCACCATATAACAGAGCACAGGATTTAACAGAGCATATACTCATCCAGTTACTTGCAGAATGGGAAGCAGCAGCTGTAGACTTGCATGTAAGTGCTGCTGCACCTAAAGTACTTAACCCTGTTGGTAGGTAGTGCTAATTATTTTGGACATGGTGCTAATTAGCTTAGATAGGACACTGTGGTCATGCACATACTCGGTGCCTGTGACTCCCATCTCAGACCTGGCTGGAGGATTCCACACATACTGCTGCATCAAGCCGTATGTGTATCTCCAGAGAGAAATTTGCCTGTGGTCTCTTGTTCATGGCCCCTGTAGGATTTAGCTGCAGGAACAGATGCATTTGCCACATACAGGTGTCAGATGCGGTCTTCTGCTAGGGATTACCTCCCTCTAGGTAAAAACAGAAGATGTCCTTTTAAGTGTGTATTTCAGGCTGTGAGTTGTTGCTGTGGAATAATGGACATCCAGTGTAGCTGCTTCTAAAAACTGTTCTGTTTTACTTCTTAATTAAGATGGTAAGCACTGAGAGGAGCAGGAAAGAAGGGGATGGTAATTTTTTTCACCATAACTGTATAGAAACTGTGAATCTACTGCAAGGTCATGGAGGCAGACAACAGTATGGCAAAGAGCAAAGCACAGTCTCCTCTGGTATATTTATCAGGAGACCTGCATTCCCCCTTCGGTGAGACAAAGCAATGCTTCAGGTTAGAGATATGATCATGACTACAGCATAAATTCTATATCTGTGTAACTGGGTGGCAAGTATATTCCCAAAGCACTGACTGCAGAATTGCTGTCTGTTCAAATAACTGATTAATATATCCATAAACATAGCATTCTTTCAAAACAATTTGAAGATTCAAGTTGACGTTTGTGTGAAGGCTGGTGCTTATTAGTAAGAAAAAGGTAAACTGAAGAAGCAAAACAAAAACATTGTTCAAGAGAGAGTGTTCAGAATGCCCTGTCGGATGGAGGCTAATAGAACATCTTTCTCCTCTTTTGTATTTTTTAAAGGATCTCAAGAAGTCATTGTGGCAACTTCTCTCTGTTATTTTATTTCCATTGGAGAGATGGATGAGATAGAGGTTTTATTAGAATGTAGTGAACCATCAATAATTAGCCCATGGCAAGTCAGCAAGGAACTATGCAGCATGATATACTTGGCCATAATGGATTAAGATTTGACACCTGTGAAATTATGAAAATGATGAAAATTAATAGCTTCTTGATATTGGAATGGTTGTTCCTGGTGTTTTGTAAATTGTTTAATGTCACAGGGAAGTATCTGGTTCCCTGAGGATTTGAGCAATCATTGTAAACTTTATATACCACCAACCTATTTATTTTAATCCAGGGTATGGCAGTGATAGTGACCACACAATAGCAGGAACATAGAATTTTTAAAATAATATTGCTAAGTGAAAGGTACATGCAGAGTAAGTGGTCATGAAAATGAAGCTGTGTGGGTTTTTTCATTTTTTAAAAACCTTTTTGATGCTATCTTCAATTAGTTTTTTTTTCCACTGGGTCTGCCAGGAAAATTTATGCATGCACAGCTAGATATCTCTGACTTTTAAAGTCATGGCACTTAGCAAAATGCTTTTGAAGAGAGATACACAAAAGGCAACATTATCCATGAAAATTACGTAAATATTTATAGGCAGTATGTTTGATTTCTGTGTTGTCTTGGTTTTTTTTTTTTTTATTTATTTAAAAAAATCCATCTGCTGCTGGCAGATGATAAATATTTTGATTGAGTTTGTGCCTGGGATATGAGGGCACTATTTCTTCCAGAAGGGACATTATAAATTTCATACTGTAGGCCCAGCCTCAGTTCCCCAACTGAAACAGCATTACCAGGCACTCTGTTGGGGTGCATTCATAGACTTGCATGAAAAGGCTTCCTGTCTGGAAGGCTATAAGCGACCTTAGTGATCATTTTACCTAATGCCCTTTAGGAGATTTCCTAGAGACTGGACTGAAGTATATCTTCTGGAAAAATACCTAATTTTCCTTGAAGACTCCAAGCAATGGTGACTCTACCACTTCCTCTGGGGAGTTGTTCCAGCATTTAGTTGCCCTTACTGCTAAGAAGTTGCATCTCATTTAAATCTTGAATTTGTCTAAGTCCAGTTTCCAGTCATTACATGCTGTTATGTTTCAGTTACCTTTTTCATATGGCTGTATTTGTGCACAGTGAACCAGTCACCATTCTTTTCTCATAGATTTGATAGATTTCTTAAACTTTATACCCTAGAGATTGTTTCTCAACCTATGGATCATTTTTGCTGCCCTGTGTCTGATTTTTTTTCTAGGGTTTACATATCCTTCTTGAATCACAGGCACTGTTTTTTTTCCTGATGCTGTGTGTAGAGCAAGGTCACATCCTAATAGTTATTTTCTTTTTTTCATACAGCAGATAAACAGTTATTATGTATTACAGCTGACATTTGCTGGATACATTGCATGTATCTACAGATTGGTAACTACAGTCCCTAGAACTGTGGAGGTGTGATACTTGCTCTCTGTGTATTTTCATTACCTAACGTGTGCTGTGAATTAAAGAAACAATGCCTGCCAGATCTTCTCTCATATTATGTCCCTTTTTTTACTACTCGGATGATCCACAAATCCTACTAATATAGATAAATTGTAATGCCACATTTTCTAGATAGAGAAAGGATATATTGCAAAGAGTGAATTTTGTTCTTCCTGCAGGAGGCTTCCTAGATTAGGAATAGAAGCAGAGTAACTACTCTATTGCTGTGTTCAGAGAAGATTAAATAAGGGAGGAATAAGGGCAAAGAAACACTGAGAGAGAGCAGCGTCAGTCTTCTGAGAAAGCCCTGAGTGACTGCTTTCCTGGGCAGTAGGAGAGTAGAAATAGCACTCAGTTACGAGTTTCCCCCAAGAAGAGCTGAAATTTAACAGAGCTGTCTGGTTTAAGTCTGGACACATGAAAAACTGGTAAAAGAAACATTGTCATTAATAGCTTGTGTAAGTTCAAAATCCACTCATTAGCATAGTTAATTTAGCACATGTATAAAAACTGCCGTGAGTACTGGTGTATGTCTTTTAATTCCTGTAGTAGGGAATCGTAAAATCACAGAAATGTTGTTTGGGAGGGACATCTGGAAATCATCTAGTCCAGCTCTGTGCTTGAGCAGACTGTCATCAACACTCAGGAATGGACCTTCTTGGATCATCTGAAATTTTTGTCCACAGCTCCTCCTACTTCTTATCTATTACACCTCACCACTTTTTCTTGTTCCACCATCATGCAGGCAAGTCTTGTTCAGCAATAACATGAACTCCATCAGAGAACACACCTCTGTCTGAAAAAAAAAATGCTTTTTTTATTCTGCAGATTTATTGAGTTTAATTATGTCCTTGATCCTGTCCATCCCAAGGCTGCATAACTATGGGTGCTGGCACATGGATGGCATAGAAGCAAACATGAGCATTCAAAGGGAACTGCCTTTGCAGCACAGCTTTGCAATGCAACCACACAAGTCTAGCCATTTGCTAGTGCATAAAAGTGAGGTCATTCTACTTCTTCCCCTCCTTGGCCATGTGTTTCCACTTTTCTGGTGGCCGTGGCAAGCTGAAATAGTGGAGAGCAAGCATCACCATAAAAAGGGAGTACTTACTGAATGGTTTATTGAGTAGCAGTGCCCTTTGGGACAGACTTGTAAGGAACTGCTCCTTTCATGCAGCTAGCCATTTGGTTGGCTTTGCTGCAATGAGAAATTTAATCTCTGGAGTGCAGTTCCATAGCAGTTTATCCTTTTCTAGGTCAGAGCTATCATGGTCCCTCTTGGTGTTTGTGCAGCTGAGAAGCAGGTTGGTCCATAGAACTTTGCAGCCAAGAACTGAGCCTGCCAAAAAAAGAAAAAAAAAAAAAAAAAAAAAAAAAAAAAGGTGCTTATTCTCAACTGGGTTCAGGGAGTTGATGTTGCTGAAAATGAATCACTATTTATACAGTGAGTTTTCAGTCAAACTTGAGACCTGATCTGATACAGTGTGCTGGTACATGTGGTGAGAATGGGAAGGGAGAAAGGCTGGATCATGAATCTTGTGTCCTCAGACACTGACAGTGTCCAGCGATTTCACTTCTTCTTTTCCTGAAGCACATTAGTGATATGACTTCGTATTCACAGTAGGTCATAAAGTGTTGAAAAAGGCCTGCTGTGTACGGAGGCATGTGTAGTCAATATTCTGTGGATCATTCTGGAGTCAGTGATTATTGAATGACAGCTTGTGTTTGCAGGGACTGACTTAGTGACCCAGATGGTCTCTTCCAATCTTATGTTTCTAGGAGTATCCTTGTTGAGAGCTCCTTGCTGTTAAAATTGTTGAGAACTCTTTTTTTTTTTTTTTTTTAATCCTGTATTTTACTTTAGCCACTTTCTAATTTACTGCATTTGCTACTATTCCTTCCATCACTACTCCATTTCTTTAACAGCAGAGTGAGAGAGTGCTTTTGCTCTTAGCTGTGCTAAAAATTTTCCCCAAATGCAGCCATTAGAGAGGAGCTGCAGACAATCCAGCAGAGGTATTTGATTTTTTCAACCATGTTCCATTTTGAGCTGCTGTCTGCAGTAATTAATTAGCATCATTGCTGAGCTGACTCCCTGTGGGACTGTATCATCATTAGTGCCAAAGACAGGAAGAGAGCAGGAACTCCCAAACCCCTGAGTAGTCTTCTGCAGCAACTGTTGTCATCTATAGAGCATTTCAAGAATATTTCAAGTGACAGTAGTGGAAAAGATTCGCTTTCTCATCTATATGAGGGGCTTGTGCAGATTTAGTTTGGCTGCTGGCTGGGATCAGGCAAATCTCCTTCCTGGGCAAGACTTTGTCAAAGGTTATCTAAAACCTGAAGGGTTGCTCTCAGCTAGTTCATCTTCATTTTGCTGATATGTAGAGAGGATTATGCTTCTCAAGAAGCATGAGGGCACAAATCAATGCTCATGTACAGTACTGGAGTTGCTGTGCCAAAAGCTTGCCCAGAACCAAATGCTTGTCAGCTAAAAATGAAACTTTTTTAAAAAATGAAAGTCCAGTAGAGACACATCTGAATCCAAACAGGCCTTAATGAAAGTGCTGGCACAAAGTTAAACAACTTCCTTCAGGTGCAGAAAACCAGCAGGCACTGGGAGTATTTACAAATGGCTTTTATGAAATATTTGTTGTAGGCTTGGGATGCACTGTAATATAGTTTAATCTCTTCTCACATCCCCCATGCCTGTTTCAGTAGAGAACAAGAAATTTAATCCAAACAAAGGATTAAGAAATTTCAATAACTGGACTATTGCCATTATCCAGACAATGAGCTGGCTCTTTAAATGCTTGTTCTTGATTGAATTGAAGTCAATGACTACATCGCAGGGAGCAGAATTGGAAAGCAGAAAAAAGGAAATGAAAAGCCTAGAAGAGCAAAACAATTATTTTACCTATTACACCCTTCCAGCAATGCATCCCATAAACAAAGCAGGTCTGAGAAAGGATCTCTCCTCACTGGAGAATAAGGTTAGGGGCAACTTCTGAGAGATGGACAGAGGAAAGAGAAATGAGATTTAATATAGATAACTGTAAGGTAATACACCTGGGAAGAAATAATAATCATTATATATACAAAATCAGGAGCTGCTGTTTAGAAAACAGTAATAGAGAAGGTGGCCTGGGAGCAATGGTTTATAATTAATTACTGCAGACAGGAACTCAAAATCTACCAGTGGGGCAAAAATAAATACGTTCTTATTTTGGACCAGCAGCAGAGGTTTGTTTCTGCAGTGAGCTCATGGAGATCATTTACACAAACAAGAGGGAGCTGGCAACAACACAAGCAAAATACTAAACTTATGGCTACTGTGTTATTAATTTTCTTTATAAACTAGAGCCTTGACTGCTGATCCCATAAGCACAAGCTTGTGGTTTTCTATTTGCTGAATACAGTGAACCAAGAAAATAAAAGATCTCCAAGATGCAAACTCCTGATGAGTTTGTAGAAGGTTAATTTCTCTTTTCTTGTCCTCATTTTAAATGCAGAACAGTGGCTTAAAAGTCATCAGGTTTAATCTAGCCAAGACTGAGGAGATAAAACCCCTTTCTTAAAGGAAAACACTACAGCTAAAAACAGTACAGAGAGAATTAAGACAATGTGACTATCCCATAATTCAATAAGAGGGAATCTTTTGGTAAGAAATGAACGCCAAATGTAGACTATGCTTTTATTTAGGAAAAAAGTGTTGCTCAGTAAATGCACTTAGCAGAGAATGAACAGAGATATCAGAACTATCTGTGTTCCACCAAAGACCAGATGAAACATTACTATGCTGAGAAGACAGTGTCATGTGAAAGCATGCCAGACAACCCAGATGGAGTGTCATAAAGAACCGTCTGATTGCAAGACCTGATGGCTCTGTATTTAGAAGTTCATAGACTTGTAGATCAGAACAAAACACAAATTGATTCTAGTCCTAGAAAAAGAAAGGGGGGAAACCCTAACAGGGCACGGGATATAGAATATTAAAGATTTACAGGACTATTACATCTTGTTAGTGCTGTGAGCTAGTAGCACAGGGTAATTCTGTCTTTAATTCTTTATGGGCTATACTGGAAAGGTGGCACATTTCCGCATTATAAGACAGCCCTGGAGTGGTACCATTTCTTCCCAGGCTGGATACTCAAACCACCAAGCTGTGTGCAGGTACAGAAAGAGGCATTGATTATACTAGGGCAACTTTTTCTTCTCCTCACAAAAGGATTGGTTTTGATAAGTACAAACCTGAATATTTTTTAAAAGCAGAAAAATATATGGCAAGACCATATAAAGGCTTTCAAAATCTTCCATCTGAGAAGGAAGATAAAGCTACATAATTAGTCAGGGAAGGGTCACTCCCTTTCTCCCCACAGCCTCCAGAGGATAAATGCCAGATAAACTTTCCAGAGACTGCAGAACTTCAACTGCAGAGGGTTTTAGTCTGTGAAAAGAGGTTTGAAGCACACGATAATTAGCATCTCACAGCTGAATTTTGCTAGCTGTCAGAGTATTCTTTGCTATCACTGCATGAATGTACTCCTGTAGGTCTCCTGAGTCTCCCTAAGTGTGTGCTGTAGTCTCATTTGTCCACATGGAACTTTTAAATACAGAATTTGGTCAGTGTACAACACTTAAAGGCTTATAGCAAATCCCTTTTCCCTGGCAGGACAACATCTGCACAGAATGAGAAAATAAAGGGGTTTTTTATTGGACAAAGCAGGAACTGCTTTACTGTTTATGCTGTACCTAGACCCTTGCAAGCCAGGTGAAATTCAGTATGCTGGAAGAATCCATGGGTAGCCTACTAATCTAAATCCACATCTTCTTTGTATCCCCAAATCAGTCCTCAGAGAGTTCTGGCAGGAGACAGGCCTTTTCTTAAGACTCGTCCTTCGTCTCTGCTTGCTCACAGTTTTTAAGTCCCAGTGGGAAAACTGTAAAGACACTGGGAGAAAGACGGTAACTATAATGCAATTGTATTAAACTTAGTTGAGGTTCACCTCTGCTTTAAGCAAGCAAACACTGAGAACTATCCAGTTTACCTGAAGTTCAGGATGTGCTTAAGTTTTTCAGGACTGACACTGTTTCTGAGTTACTCTTCATTACTGCTGCTTTCCAGACTCCAGTCCCAGAAATGTATGAATTTCTTACAAATACTTCTTTAATTACAGGACACTTAATGGGAGGATGCACTTGTACTGACTCTTGTATCATTCAAAACAGCTGTTCAAGTTGTTAATCGGTGGGCTCTACTCTGTTTTCAGCAGTTGATTTCTGACCTGTTATTGCTCTTTATCTTTTTGAGGTATGTTTTGCTTACCTTCTCAGCTTTCCTGGCCTCCAGCCTCCCCCACCCCTAGAACAACCTGCTGGGAGCTCTGTGCAAAACATATGCACCTAACAACACTTTCATTGTCTTCCAATCCAATTGCAAAGGTCATTTTCTTGTCTCATTGTCCCAGTCCTGTCCCTCCTCTTTTTTGCACGATGCCGTCGGCTCCCTTTTCTTCACTGTTTGACATAAAAATTACTTCTCTTTACTTTTCAAGCCATGTCTTATCTACAGCACCAAGTAGTCCCTCGCTGCTATTATATAAATGATGCCAGTCTTTTAAAGCACCCTTGTACATCCACTTTCGTGCTTTCACCACTGCTGCTGATCATGCATAGCACAAAATCTGTGTAATTCATAACCCATAGCCCATCCTCCTCTGCTTTTCCAAGCATCTTGTCTCTGCCCCAGGGCTTGTCAGAGTCCGAGTGCAGCTACCTAAGTGTTTTACTAGGTACATGTTTTCGTACGAACCAGTACCACGGTTTCTTCCAGCTCATCTTCCCTCTATAAGCCCAGTAATAAAAAATAAGCACTTTAGAGTCAAAACAGCCTCTTTGTTTTATGTCTGTACAGTGCAAGCTACAATAAGGGTGAGTTTAGGTATAATTTTAAAAGCAGTATTAATAATAAACACAGAGTCAACTGAATGATTTGTCTTGTTTGTAAGTGTTACAAACTTCCAGGAAATAGCTCCAACATAGGATGTTTCATTTGCCATACCAATGTTGCTTAAATCTGTGGATTCCAGGAACAAATTTACCATAGGGACTGAGTGAAAGATGGGGACTGGGTCTGTGTCCTTTGTGGCAGATGAATGTCTCTGCCTTTGTAGTATTACCAGTCTGCACACCGAGGGGCTGTAGTCACCTTGTTTGTCTCACTCAGTGAAAACCATGCTAAGGATGGTGCAGTGGAGGCACAAGGGTGTTTTTTACAGATCCCTTACCAGCATTGCAATCAAATTCGCCCACAGTGCTGACTGGAGAAACATCTGGCCACATCTGGGTAGGATTTTGGTTTTAGAATGGGCCTATATGTGGTTCTGCACAATTCTGTTTTATGGAGAGGTAATATAAAATGGTATTTTTTTCCCTGTTTCATTGGTCATTTTTGAAATTCTGTTATCATCTCATGGGTAGGTAACGTGAATATTCTGTTGTAAGGTATACCTTCTGAAAAAAAAATTGTAAGTAATGAGACTGGAGAAGAATTTAGGCTAATATTCAGCATATGCAATTTAAGATTTTTAGAGACTTAAGACATCACTGAGAGGTGGACAGATAGCTAGAGGAATGTGAGATCTACATGCTTTCAATATTTAGCAGCTAGAATATCACACTTTCATTCATGACCATAAAGTGCCTGTTTTATTCAGGAAAAAAATGGGTCTTGTCAAACAACTTTGATATTGTTCTCTGGCAAGATTACAAGTACATTTGATAAAGATGACTCTGTTGACATAATACACTGGATTTTATGTATGGCATTTGTTTTATTCTGTGTGGCAGCCTACATAAAAGAGATGTATGGGAAGCAAACAAATTAAACCTGTTTTTCTATATGGTTGTTTGCTATTTCAAAGCTCCTCACACTAAGCCTGCCTCATTCTGTGTTTTCCATGACTTTATTGCCACATAACGCCTCTACTTTAAAGAGGTCAGTCTTTGCATAATCTCCAACATCTTGAAGTATCCAGAGTAACAAATAATGGGTATAGGATCTGAAGCAGTTAAATATGTCCTTTTCTAATTAGACCCCAAAACTGTAAGTTACACGTCTTCTCTGTTTTATAAAATAAGTATTATCAGATTCCTACTTGAATAAAACACATATCAATCAGTGATGAAACCATGCAATAAAGCTCATGAATTGCCGATTTAAAGTCAGCGCAAGGCATGACTCTATCCAGTTCCCAGTGGATATAGATATATATAAACCTTTGAAAATATCCAGCTATCATTTGTCTGCTGTTTCACTAATAGCAAGAGAGTCTATGGATTGAATAGTGAAAGGGTAAAAACTACTCTCCCAGCCCTCAGTAAGACTGGAGCCCCAGCAATGTGAACATACATGCCAGTTGAACATACATGCCAGCTTCAGTCCCTGTGGGAGGGCGATCCTTCCCAGATGCCATTCACTGATACTAAGTTATAAGAAGTTTAATCTCTGTGTTTTCAGTACAATTCTCAGCGCAATTCTCAGTAGATTTCTTAGTAATTTCTCTGTGAAGGCAATGAAAGGCAAATGTGGTCTTTTTCTAGCACTCAGGAACAAAAAGCACTGATAATAAAAGGTCTCTTTAATTGTCTAGTAGTTTGGCTAATTAAGGTGACAGACCATGAAGTTTCAGAATATTTATGTTTTTAAAAAGTGGATTATACACCCAATGAACACCGCTAGATATTTGACTCCTTAGTATGCAGAAAGACTTGAGTTCCAGGCTGCAAACCCTATTAATCATCTGGATGTTAAGTATTCACTCTAGCAGTACAGAGTAAAAAGGCCTTTCACTTCAGTCATTCAAGTAACGTACACATTGTATGAATAAACTATAATGCAGACAAAGCCTCTCTGACTGCAGGTAAGGATGGCTCCCTCCTTCATGTGAAAAGAGTCTCAAAGGCTATTGCATTCATGTCTTTTTAGACATGAATGTCTACAGAGATGGGGTTCTGAGTATTTGTTTAGTGTGTGTAGGAAACAAGGCACTAGAGGAATTATTTTGTATAAAATCAGTTCATTTTTGGCAGTCAAAATATTTAGTTTTCTTCAAAAGTATATTTTGAGTGAGACAAAGCCATGAGAAGACAGGCATTTTTAATCTGACTTTATTAAACTAAAAATTGTAAAATTTGTTATGAGAAAGACAAAGCTAAATCTACTTTTAAGTAGCTTGTAACAATGTGATATCTCCTAAAGTAACAAAGTGCAACATGTATTGTACTTAAGAAAGTTTCTTGGGATTATGAATATGGCTGTAACAAGTGACTAGAGTTATCAACCAATACCTTAAGTGAAGGCTTTATTGTGACAGACTTGTCTGACTTGGATAACGAACTCTTTTAGTATTTTAGCCCCTCAATTCTCAACAGAAAGATGCTATTCTCTTTGATCACTGACAAACTAAAAGAGAATCTTTGTTTACAGAGCTCCACAGAGTTAACACAGTACTAGTTAATGATTTAATCATGGTAATTACTTTCTAGGGTTTGTCAATCAGGCAATTTTAATGTGTTCATCATGGGCTGCATTGATTTTCTGCAATGCTACTATTTTACCTGGTTTCATGTTCTTTGCCTATCAATCTGTCCATAACAAGTTTTAAATCTATGGACCATTTTCTGCAAAGTTGAGAAAAAAATTGTTTTTAAATATCAAACCCAGTTGGAATCACGCATTTTTTGCTAATATTGACAGGTGGGTAGAGAGAAACTCACACGAGAGCTCCTGTGGTGAAAAGGTTTTGGAAGGAGTTCAGCTGTTACCTAAGGTATGCTAGATGAGCAATCAAATATGCCTAATTCAGAAATTGTACATCATGTGCAACATCTTGTCAAGCTTGGAGGTAGCAGATGAGGTGGACTAAAGAGTACATGTAAGTGATAACTGTGTGGTTTTAAAGGTACATGTAGCCACTGTGAACTTGATTTTGTCCTGCCCTGCACTAAATTAGCACTTTGTGACCATGGTTGCATCACTGATTTGTATGTGCTTTATTCAAGCAGGCATCTAATACTACCTCTTGTATAAAATAGAGAGAGCACATAAAGTATAAGCTGTAACCTCATAGTTTTGGGGTGTAGCTAGAAACTGCTTTGGTTCACATGCCTATTATTTTAGTATTCTGAATATCACAAGACATTAGAGATTATTCAAAGATTGGAGTTTTTTTAAACATGAGTTCATTGAGTATGCTTGCCAATGTTTGTAAAGGACTCTGGCACCCAGTTGGAGTGCTGACATCGGTTTCAATTAGTGTGTGATGATTCCCTTTGTCGTTGAAAGCATCATGTTTAATGGTATAAATAAGCAGAGCAACTGGCTAATAAAATGTAAAGTGAAATAAAATTTGGTTTAATATGTTTGTAGGAGCTGGGTCATGACTTTTTCCAGCACAACAGTTGGAGTCACAGCTTGGAGAAACTTGAGAACATCTGTTATTTCTGTTGAAAAAGACAAGTACACTGAGTAACTCACACCTTTGAAATTCCTTTGTGGGGGTGGAAGACAACTCCTCTCCAACACAAACCTGATTTACTCAGGATTTGGAGAACATTTGACTGGCTCACCCTTTAGGTCTCTCATAATTCAGACACAAGTGTTCTTTGGAGGGAAGCTTTGAAAAGGTTTTTTCCTGTGTGATTAATCAGTAAGGTCAGTTGATTCCAGAAGGAAAGGCTAAAATGTCTTACAAATTTGCAATAAATAGTAGTTAATTTTGCATGTAAGCTTATTTAGTTTGTAAAATACATGAAGTTGCTGTTTTTAAAAAAAGCCAGAGGAAATCTAGTTACTATTGAACTATGACCCAAGACTTAATTTATTTTTTATATTTTAAATGCCACTATCTTACTTTTTTTTTTTTTTTTTTTTGTAACACATTTTTTAAAATTTATTTTATTCTATAACAAGTCCTAGAGGTAAGGAAAAAATCACCAGGAGCTGAAAACATTTCTTATCATCAACACACCTATCTCATGCACGTACATGTTACACCCCGAGCATATACATCACAACACATAATTGAAAAATATTCTCTTCAAGCTTGAAATTCTTAGATTTTTATTTTATTTTATTAATTTTAACCTATAAATATGTATTCTTTGTTCCAGCACACACCAAAGACTTCATGGTTTACAAACACACTCACATCCTCCATTGACCCCTTAACTAGCATCAGCTAAGAGGCTTGTTTTCTGGGTTCATGAAAAGGGTCTGAGTGACAGCCATTTAAGAATGAAGATTCCTGGACAGGCTGATATGCCCAAAGTACCAAAGAGAGAATACTACTTTTCATAACAGACATACTAGTCTTGCTGGCAGACTGTGTCTAGTAAATAAGGATGGGGACAGAGAGAAGGTGGCAGTAACATGGAAAGAGACGTGGTAGTAGTGGTAAGAGCATGTAGTGTAGAAGAAATTTCTTTGGGTGTAAGAGAAGGTGAGGGTAGGAAACAGAAAACCATACTAATGCTGTGAACTGGAAGCAAATAATGAGTACAGATGGGAAGGGGGGGTGGTCTATGAAAGAAACTGTTTTGTCCCATTTTTGTCTCCAGACTAGGTGTCTGTTTAGGTGACGTCTCTCGTGACATACTGGTTTTCCTGCAAGTAGTGTATAATGTAACAGTTTTGGCAGATGGGAAGCTGCAATCCTCCTTGGGAAAGTTAATCCACTGAATGGAATGTTTTAGTTGAACAATAACTCCCCAGAAAGCCTAAAACAATTCACACAGGAAAAGTTTAGTTATAGGTTAAACCCCAATGAGGGGTTTTAATTGGTTAGGCAACTTAACATCAATTCAGTTTAACTCAGAATAACATATTTTGTTCCACTTTTCCTAACAGAATAAAAACATCTCAAGAAAATTGTGATTTGGACACTTCATTTTCTAGCAGAAAAAACCCCCAACATTTTGTAAAGCTTTCCTGACTTCCCCTAAATCAAACAAAAGTTGCAATTTAGATTATGTTTAATACAAATGAGAAAATGATAGATAACTTAGGGTTTTCTTCATTTGTCATGTTTTTTTTTTTCCCTTTCATAGTTCCTCTTTCTTTAGTGTAGCTTAGCAGATTTTCCTGGTGATTTTAATTTCTTCTGTATGTGCAGCAACAGTAGTAAACCTGCTTTTCTCTCTCATGCAACAATCTATTTTTCTCTCTCACATCTTCTTTGTGCTTCCTCCTTACTCTCTTTCTGTACCTCCCTATGATGTCTTGTCAGTCTTCCTTATTGCTAGCTATCTCTTCTTCTCTGCATTCTCCTCTTTCCCCTTCACCAAACTCACCACATCACTATCTCACATGCTTTTCTAAAGTTATTTTAAGCTGCAATCCCTGTCAGCCCTTAACTTCTCATTCTCTTCCTCAGAGTCACATACTGAGATACATTGTCTTTCACATTATTAGGAGCCAGGTCCTTCTGTTCCCTTCCCTCTTCACTCAGAAGAGCATGATTTTATTTTTCTAGATCAAGAATTCTTTGTTTTTTTCCTCAGATGTTTTTCTTCCAACTTCAGCTTTGCCTCCAGGAGGAAGAATAAGAGAGTAAATTTTGCCCCTTGGATGGCATTCCTCTCTAAATGAGGAAGGTTATTTCTGTTCTTGATGGTGTTTAGTCATTAACAAAGAAAGTTTGCTTTGCAAATATCTCTCGATAGTTTAGTTAAATAGTAACAAAAAGTAAACTGTTAGATTGCAAATCCAGAATTCCTTCTTCTGTAGTGGTTCAAGTGGTTTAGGTCATACATGAAAGGGAATTTCAGGTTACAGAGTAAAATGTTTAAAAGAGGGCTTTTTCACATGAACATGTGTATATGCTGCAAGAACAATTACAAAAAGAATCCCTATTAAAAAGTAAATATAACAAGGAGAAAATAAAAGTTACAAGTTACCTTATTAATACTTTAAAATATATAAAAACTAACTGTAAGAATACACACATTAAACTTTAGACAATACAAAGCTTATTTTTCCCCAGAGAAAAAGAAATCATGGACATAGTACAAGAGTAGAGATAATTAGAGATTTGTTTCTTCTCTACCTCCCAAGGTAAGGCTTAGTCCTATAATAATCTCTTTATTGAGAGCCAAATGTTAGGCAAGGACCCTGCTGCAGAGATTTGAAACTAGCATTTAACCAATATGTTCAGTATCTGGAAGGAGCTATGCTATGGATTTATAGTCTGCATTGTTCTAAAGAGGTATCTTGACATGTTTCTTATTTTATCCCACACTGTAACACATTGTGGTACGTTTCCTAGCTTATAATGTAGCACAGAGCAAGACTTCTCATTCACGACCAGTAAACCTCTAGAGCCTTTCTGCCTTTGACACAGAATAAGGGTTTTTATTGGGCATACAATGAATGGCACACTCTGTGAATGTGCATAAACCGATTATTCCAGAACAGATTTGCCTTTGAACATTTCAGCATCGTGTTGTCCCATTGTTGAGTGTGTTCTGAGGATAAATGCCCAACAAATTTGGAGTTCATTTGAGTGGGGTAGAAGTTAAGCAGCTTGGCCTTCTGTCCTTTTTATTTCCAAACTGTGGCTTGTAACCATGTTGTAAACTGGTTGGCTCTTTTAATTCTCAGGTTAGATGGGAACAAGAAGAGTAGAAAATAGAAAAATAACTGCTGAGGTTAGCTCTTTTTTGTGTGTGTTATTTTTGTGTGTGTATGTGTGTGTGTGTGGGGTGGGTGTTTTTTGTTTGTTTGTTGGTTTGGGGGTTTTGTTATTTTTTATTTTATTTTTTTTTTAATAAAGGCCTAAAGGTTAGATCCACAAATGAATTTGAGTGGTGTTCATGTATATGAGGTTAAAATTTACACTCTGTTGCAGTTTTGCATTGAAGGTTCTGTAATCTACATGTGCCCACTTCTCTGATGATAAAGTTCCCACATAACACGTGCCATGCCCAGGGGTTAGGCTGGAGAGCTCTGGGCCTCTCTCATCTATATAAATTCCACTGAGGTTCACAGGTGAGATACCTCCTTCACAAATGGAAATTAATCCAGCTGTCATTTTGGGTTTAATGAGCACAGGCTCCATGCAACACACAACTATCTCTGTAACAGGTGGTGGTAATTTTTAGGAGAGGAAATATGGAGAAAGGGGTACTCTATAGGCCTGGGAGAACAGCAATAGTACTTAATAAAGCAACTTGTGCATACCTGATTCATACTCAACTGTGTAAACTTGGATACCATTCCAGAAAGAGAACTGGGTGGTCTAGAGATGAGTGTCTCTGGAAAGGATGGATATTCAGTGGTTGTGGGTATCCAGGTGACCCTATGTGACAGTGGCCCATTCCTACACTCTAGTCTGAAAGGACAGGTAGAGAAAGGGTAGGGAAAATATTTTGCTTCTTGGTGGGCTGACATGCTGTGGAAAAGTTTTGCTTGTGTTTAAAATGAAGTTGAGGTAGAAAAGTAAATTTTTATTTATTATCTTAAGCTGGTAAAGAGGCAAGAGTGGCCTATACCCTCCCCTTGTTTATCCAAACACTTAATGATTAGAGCATTCCTGTGGACATTAGGTACACAAAGTCCATCTCATTCACTGCTTGCAGGAATTCAAAAGGCAATGCCCTCATTGCCAGGTTATAAAATGTTCTAGTATTCTGTTTAATGAATTCTCTTTAGTGAAGTTTTGCATGGAATAATGAAAAATATGCCTTGAATCAGGAAGAGCCATTTTGTCACTTGCTGGTGAGAGCACTTCCAAAGCAAAGGGAAGGTTGAGGGTTTCTGATTCTGAAGAATAATTAATGTAGGACACCAAAGATGGACTAAAAGCCATGTGTCCTTCCTTGTACAGATCTAAGCACTAGGCTGTAGAGGTTACTCTCTTTACATGCAAATATTAATAATCGGGCCATCCAGTTGATCACTTTCACACTGGAAGGCAGCGAGGAGCAGCTCTTCACTGCTGTTCCTGCACCTGATGAAGCAGGGTGGTGAGAGTATTTTGTGTTCAGTTTTGCTGCATTAAAGGCAAAAATGTCCATGTGTTGCTGGGGAGAGAGGTGGTTTTATTTGCTTGTTTGTAGAAAGTGCTAATCTGGTAACTCAGCAGTTTCTGCAAGAATGTACCTGTTCCTGAAAACTTCTCCAGTGTAAATGGCATTCCTAGCCAAAATCAAGTGTGCGTGTGTGAGCATACCCAAGCAACTGGGACACTCGTTTGAAATCTAAGGGACAGAGGTCAAAATCTGTTTGAATAGAGTCTCTTTGATCTCAGCTGAACAACCGAAACTGTTTACTTTTCTGGAGCGAGCAGGTCTACCTCATTTTATTCCTGTAGCTTTGTAAAGCATCTCAAAATATTCTTCTGACTGCTGCAAATCTTTGTAATAGTGGAAAGCATTCTGTTTCCTACCTCATTCTGAGTAAAAAACAACCTGAAAGCTCCTGCATGTCTTTTGTACACAATAGGGGTTGAAGTCTGCCCTCTTTTCACCATAGGGATGGGAAGGTGTGGGATTGCCCTAGTTAGCAGGAAGGAGGATTAATGGAGCTGAGTACCCTATTAGCTCTCAGCTGTGCCTTGAGCTGTGAGGAACTTGTGGCTGCAGCAGGGAAGATCTGTGAGAGAACTCATGGTGGTGACAGTGCTTGGCTACAAGAAAATGACGAGATCCTTGTGAACTGGCAGAGGAAACAGGGAGTTGGACAAACCCAGGTAGGAGCAGAAATTTACCTTTATGATCTGTGCTTAGAGTGAGAGAAGGCAGGGATTAAATAGGAGCTCTGGAGAGAACTGCGCTGCTGATCCATTTCCTCTGCAAGTGGTGGTCAGTAAAGCATGGAAGAGCTGAGAAGGCTGTGCTCCCCTGGGAGCAGAAGTGCAGCAGCAAGGCCTTGCTGAGTGTGCTGGAGGAAGCTCTTTTTTGGAGTTGGTCTGTTAAGTTTTTTTTTTGGTGGCGCTCACGCTTCAGTCTTGACTGGAGTTTTAGTTTGCCCAGCGCAACAGGATTTGTGTGGCAGTGCTGGTGTGGAAAGTTGTTTGCAGGGAGAGATTAAATTAAACAAAGGGAAATGTTGAGTGCTTCCTTGGGAAGAAGCTGGTACTTTTGATGGCTTGCTCTACAAATTAACCTTTTCTTTCCCTGGAAAAAGCAGCAAGGTGTCTGCATGCTTCTGGCAGGGTAGTGTGTGCCGCGTGGCATTAGCATTCAAGTTTCTGAGACGGTGCTTTTTCCATTTGTTTCCCCGTGTTCATAAATAGTGTCCTGTCTGTCCCCTTGATGAGAATGTCTGACATAGACCCAGGTGTATTGAATGAGTGCCTATGGATTTCTTCTTTTATGCCTAAGATGGAGGCTTTTGAAACTTTGCTTTCCAGAAGAGGCACAGGCAGCATAGCTGACAGACTGGTCACTACCACTGGGAGTTTTGACTGTAGGACTTTTTGCTCTGTAGGTACCTGAACCTGGAATTTGTGACTTAAAAGAGCTGGTGGTATATCCCCTATACAGCCCATCAACTGATGCAAGCAAGAAAGCTTTTTAATTTTTTTTTTTCTGTTTAGTTCTAACTAGCTTCAACCCTCAAGACACAAATGATGCAAGATTTTGATTTTATCTTTTAAACTAATTAGTTGTACCTATGATGGTATTGTGAGGAAATCTATAGGTTACCTGAGGCCTTTGTGTAGCCATAGAGTTCACTGCTAGTGACGTAGAACATGTCTTTCATCATACTGGAGATTCAGCTCTTACACCACACATCACAAAACTCTTGACTAGGAGAGGTCTAAATTCAGCAAATATGTCTACTGTTTTGAACTTGCATGCTCTCTGGCAGAGCTTTACTAGATTGTTCTGTTTCTATTTAGAAATTACTTTGCTTAAAGGGGAAGCATTTAATTGATTTAGAGAAGATCTATCCCAGTCTTGTTTTGAGCAATTGCCTCTTATGGAGAAACAAAATGGTTTCCCTGTCACTATGATGCATTTTTTTGTCTCGCTATATAAAGGTTCTTGGCTGCTTTTCCCTTTAAGTTAGTAAACTTATAAACGGGAGTCTTCCCTCTTTCTTCACCCTCAATGCTTTTAAATGGCATATATTAGAAATTGTGTTTGGTTCCTATCATAGAACAGGGCTGAACAAAGAAGTAGGGCTATGTATCTTCCAACAATGCAGAGTTTTCATCTTCTGCCATGGCAGTGTATAATATTAAACTGTTAGCTTCTGCTAATTGGCAAAACTGAGGTATTCTAATAAGAAATTCTCCTAAAACTGGTTTATTACATCTATTCCTGTTAAACATTAAGTTCCAATTTAAATTACATGATGGAAACAATTGTATTTGAAACATTTCTATTATTAAGAAGTTATTAAAGTCACTAAAATCCTCCTTGTGCATACTTATGTCATCTTATACTTGTATCTGTGTGTCTTAAGGCTGTAATGGCACTAGAAATAATATCTCGCAATGCATCTCTCCATAATTCCCATTGGTATGCTGAAAGGTAGTATTAAGAAGACCATTAAGAGCATAGTCTCTTTGTGTTCCCATAAGCTTTCCATTAATTTGCATTTAGCTGTCTAAACTACAGCAAAGTTAATATTTACAGCGAGATAATACATTACTAATAGAAACATGAAGCACACTTAATCCTCCTGGCTATTAATTTTACTGTCTGGGCATAGATGTGTTTTCATAGCATTTACTTGCTTGTTAGATATGTGCTAATGACAAATGCACTCAGAATCTTGCTGGACATGCTCAAATTCATGAGTGTTCTGTCCTAAAAACTTGATTATACACGAAGCTGTGAGTCCTCTCTGTGTTTCCAGACATCCATGTAGAGTGGTATTAGGAGCAAGAGCAAGCAGGTTTGACTTTAGATAAATATAATCTACGGACCGTAGAGCCACAGTGTTGGCTGAGCCCTCCATTTTGGGAGGTGTGCGTGTTCTATGGGTCTAGCAGTGTGTCATAGAATCATTCTGGTTGGAAGAGACCTTTAAGTTTGAGTCCAACCATTAACCCAGCACTGCCAGGTCACCACTAAACCATGTTCAAAGCACCACATCTACATGTTTTTTAAATACCTCAAGGTATGGGGACTCTGCCACTTCCCTGGGCAGCCTCTTCCAGGGTTTGACAACCCTTTCTGTGAAGAAGACCCATGAACAGTAAAGAAGGGATTTGTGTGTGTCAGAGCAATTGGATTAGGCTTTCCACGCATGCGGGCATGTGCTGTTATGCTTGATGATAAAAAACTGGAAGCATAGATCTGAATGAAATTGCAGGCCTCCTTAAGCTGATACTCCAGGCATGAATCTACTCTGCCTATTCTACTGGGGTGCTGCTTTTACTTTCTAGTGGGGTAAGGACAATGCTATAATCTTTCCAGATGCGATGAAATAAATATTTGGTTGAAATGGAACACATCTGCATGCATTTGCTACAGCCTGAAGAGACATATTATCTTCCATCAGATGAAGAGGTAGTAAATTCCATTGATTCAACTCATTTCTCACTGCAGACAGCCTTCTGTGCCTTACAGATCTGTTTTTACTGAGCCCATTTCAAATGTTCCAAAATTGGAAGCAGTTTTAAAGAACTGTTTGTTTAAAAGCTGTCAGAGAGCTGAGGAGAATGAATGTTTTCTTTAACTAGCCCCAGGCTGTCCCATCTGATCATGGGCTGTGCTCCTGGTGAGAATGGGGACTTAACCTACCAGCAGAGAAAGAAAGTTGGGGCAGTGTTGTTCCTTAGCACAGCACCTAGTTTTATTCTGCACTAGTTGGAGCCTGAGTGAGCTTTTGCAATAATATTAAATGTAGCTTTTTCATCAGGCCTGTAGGGAAACTATTACAGAAGGTTTTAATCTTTTTTTAAATTTTTTTTTTAACTGAAAGTCTTTCAGGACCAGGCACATTTTGTATGCTGTCATAGCGTGTCTTGCAGCACTGCTGCCTCTGTGCCGAGGATCACTAAGTAGTCGTATAAGGAAAGGAAAAACAAATGGTGAATGACTCCCAATTGCTTTTGCGTTGTGCTAACTGCACTAAGGTATTTGTTTAAATGAAAGCTTTTAGCATTAACAGCTATGCATACAGAAACCAATTAAAGTTTTGAGAAGTCTACCTAAAATTTCTATTTGCTCTGGCAACAGCTGTAAGAATGAAATAAACAGAAGAGTCTGACAGGAACCATATGCCCTTTCTTACGTTAGAGCAATAACAATCAACTTGTCATGTATTATTGCAGTAGTGGTAAAATGTTTGTAAGCTATGTAATAAGGACATTTAGCAGTTAAGTCTCAGATGCTGAAGAACGCAAGCTGCATTTAATTGAAAATGTAATCTCTGAAAACACTCAGCTCAGGTTGTAACATAAGAGAAGTTGTAACCTAAGAGAGGTAAGTATAATGTTAATCAATAGTCTGTTGTAGCTTTTTCTGAGGTATGTAACCAATTGGTTTGGTTATGAATACGTAAACTGTGTCTGTAAATAACCCCTGAATGTCCCTTTCTAAGGGGAAACATAACTGTGGGGAAGGTGTCTGGAATTGTTGTTCATCACTTTACTACTATTTGACCATAGTTTTGCAGAAACAGACTCTTACATTTTGCTTGTTTAAAAATTGTATTCTTATTAAAGGGTACTGGTATAGATAGTAACAGAAAACATTGTGTATGTGAATAACTTCTTATGTGATTCGTTTAAAAGAACAAACCTTACTTAAAAAGAGGTAAATCTGTCAAGTCAGGGCTGGTTCATGGTACAGTAAATGATTCTTGACTTCTTGAAAGCAAATACCCAGAGACGATGCCAGCATAGCCAATAAACCCCTATTGTATAGATAAAGTAAACTTAAAAATGCTACTGCAACCTTTTCCAACACACACACCTTTTTAGTGTTGAGCTCCTAACATCAATTTTGATGACTGACAGGTCTGTCTTGTATGAGCTGTGGGATGTCTGTAAAGGAACAGAGTTCTACTACAGCTTTCCAAAAACTGAGACAGAGAAATAGAGCAGAGTCTTAAGGGGAAATGGTTTAGTTCTGCTTCAATTGCATTTAGTTCTTCAGGTGTATGTTTCCCATTTCTTCTGTCTTTCTAGTTATGCCTCTGACATCAGAGTGTAAGGAAGGTTTATATAATTCCAGAGCTTGTTCCGAAGTAATCTTTTAGAGATGTGGATTTTTAAAAATTTATTCTTTTTCACAATCCTGTTAGGATAATAAAATGAATGCAGTTATTCCTTACCTGAAGACATATCAGCCTAGTGGCATTTGCCTTCGGATTAGGAATATAAAGCAGCAGAAGATTGATTAAAGCAAGATCTTGTTTCCTTGCAAATGTTACCACTGTCACGTCCTGCTAAGTGCTGGCTTGTGTTGATATCGACCTTGGGTGCCACAGTGGTACCTGGATCAGGAAGAAAGATGGCTGTTATTACTATTTTAATTAGTACCTAGAGAGGAGCATCTGGGATAAATTATGATGTATTCTGAAGGGATGATCAGGACTATCTGGAATAGAAGGTGGGGTGGGGGTGGAATAGATGAATAGCAAGAGGCAGAAATGTTATGATCTGGGAAGGAAGAAGGCATAGAGTGCTCAGCCTCTGCTTTTGCTATAACAGATTCTGAAGTCAAGATTTTTATTATTTTTTTTTTTCCTCCTTCTACCTGGATGTCTTATTTAGAGAGTGTGGTGATAGACAGGGCTACAGCTCAAGTTGATAAAAGGTGTCATTCAGTTCAGAGTTGCTTATTTTGGCACAAAATAAAATACAAATAGCTAACGCTATTTAAAAATATAGTTTTGTATTCAAAGAGTAGGGATAGGTAGCCCCGACTGTGATTATAGGGCTTGAGATTTATAGCTTACTTGTTATTTACTCTCTAGGATGCTAATGGGATCCCAGAGCTATGTATTATTGGAATTTATGGGCAAATGGCAATGTAGCAACATGCTGAGTTGTTGGAAATTTCCATATTTGCTGTGTTTTGATGGAAGACTCTTTGTGGAAATGTGTTTCCTAATTTGGTTTGGCTTCCTTGCTGCTAGCAGATTCCTTGTGAGCTTTAAAATAATTTTGTGGTTCATGCTATAAAATGCAGAATGACAAGATACGTAGGAATGTAAGAAAGCAGTTTGGTTTTTATGTTGTTTGTTTGTTTTGTTTGTTGTTTTTGTTTGGTTTTGTTGGTATGGTTTTGTTGGTGTGTGTGTTTGTTTTTGTTGTTTGGTTGGGTTTTATTTAGCTTTCTGTATGTGAGACTAAATGCAGGCAGCTTGAAGGGGAAATGAGGTGTCCATGAAGGTGTGCCCACCAGAAGTTCTAGAAATCCAATTCTGTTGTGTCACATGTTCTTTTTGACACTTGGGAGTGCTAAGACAACTTCTCTTTCTGTGAAGTAAAGGTAAATCCCCTTTTTGGGGATGAATGCTGTTGAGTTTTGCTCTTGGGATTTGTGTGCAGAACAGAGTTTTGATTAATAGGCATTGGGGAACCTAAATGACCTGATGGCTCTTGTTCAGATATGAGAGGGAAAGATACAAGGAACAAAACACATACATCTTACTTCTCCTTTTTATGTTTGCCTCACCTGGAATCCTGAAAAAATCTGGTGTTGATAGGTGATCAAAAAGTTAGACCATTGCATGCCTGTTAATATAAACATTGCAGCTGCTGTGTAATTTACATCTCTTCACTCTTAGAGAGTTACAGTAGGGTCACTGTTTATTCCCAAACATCTGTACAGGTTTATACCCCAGGTAACTTAATTCGATAGTGAATTATCTGCTTCCTAAATTACAGGTACTTGCTATCCTTGTGTTGGTTTGGGTTTTTTTTATTCATTACTGGATCGTAGTCATGGCATGTTCTTACTCTTTCCTGATTTATAATGGATCTCTTTATTGAATTATTGAGCAAAACTTTTAAATAAAACATCAAAGAATTCTCTCCTGCTATCAATTCTCCTATAGTCGTAAGATGTATCAACCCTGAGGACCACTTTCCTCATCAGAATACTGACACTGCTAGACTTATTCCTAAATGTGCTGTGCACGACAGTTGTTCATCCAATATAGCATTTTTCTTTTGAAAGTGAAATGATTTGCCTTATAAATATGCAAAATGAGGTTGCTTCGTGTACAAATATCTTACATGGTATCTGTTTTGTTCTTTCTGGCCACCTTAGATGTGCTCTGAGTCCCATTTTTTAGGTGAAGGGAAAAAAAAAAAAAGTACTTGCAGCAAATATAGTGAAATTGCTTCTCAAAATTAAGTCCATTATCAGAGTTCAGAAAAAGACTAAAGTCTGACTTCCAGCCATTGGTCGTCATCTTGTTCTGCATGTTATATACTGCTTGTTCTTGGGCTAGAGAGCCACTGAATCCAGACCAAATTATGAAGCTGTGAATTATGATTATTCATCAGCAGTCCAGTTTGTGTGGAGATCAAAACTCAAGCTTGGGTCTTCTCGTGACCACTCGCATAAGCTCTATTTGGTAATGCATTTTTGGGATTTGTTGGCTTATTTCACTTCATTAAAACTGACTTCATGGTTCTGATTACTGTTGTTCAATAACTTTTTGTTTCCCTTGAGATTCTTGTCACTTTTCTAGAACCAGTAAGTATTTTTTTTCCTGAAGCGGATTAGTGTTTTGTTTGCACATAACAAAATAAAGGGAAGGCACAAAACACTGTTCAGTTATTCTGGAACCCCAAGAAATAGCCTGTAGTTTATTATGCTTTAAGGATAGATAAGATGAGGCTATGTGGAACAGCATTCAATTTTTGAAAGTAAAGCATCAGCTTTGATTCACAGAAAATGAAATTTGGAACAGGTTAGCTCGTTTTTTAATTTTATTTTTAAATTTCTTTTTGTAGTAAATGTAATACCAAAAGGAATGTGTTTATTTAAATGTTTAATTTCTGTGGGCACTATTACATATATCTTTCTGTCATCTGGCTATTTTTCTAAAGGTTAGAATAGGCTTACTAGAATATCTGAACTAGAAAACCCTTCTCTTATGTCACCTTTTTGTCTAATATATTTTACTCCCTCAAAAAGGAATAAGCTCTACAAGCAGAAAAACTTATTGAGGTGCTGATTTTGAAAAAGGCGGGAAGGGACCAACTTTCACAACAAGCTAACACTGTTTCACTGGCAAGAGTGTTTCTGCAGGCTTGGCCTGATATGAGAGGTGTTTTTTGTAGCTGAACATGATTTCAGGAAGTGCTCGGACAAAATAATGAAAGAACAGCATAAGTTTAAATGCAAAGACACCACTTCTTGACTTGGGAAGCCCCTCACCTGCATTTAGGTGGAAGCTGGAAAAGATGTTGAGGAAATAGCACTATCTACTTGCCCTGTTTTTCTGTACTTCCCTAGCATCTACTACCAGTCCCTGTCAGGAATAGGATACTGGCTAAGCAATGCTTTGATGTATGTGTGTAACCAGTGCTTGTAATGCATCTTCTTCAGGACATGCTCTACTGGCAGGCATGTAGGGGGGGTTATTTTGTGTTTTTGAAGTCATGTTTGATCAGGGTATTTAGGTGGTTTTTTGTTATGAGTATGGTTGGACTTGATGATATAGGAGGTCCTTCCCAACCATGAATATTCTGTGATTCTTGGATTTGGCACCATCTGTGTGTGTCTGGGCAACAGAAGACTTTTTTTTATTGTTTGGGTCTGTCAGTATGGTTTCAGTTGAAACTCTGAGCTCTTGTATATAATATGTTCCCCCAAACCCCCCCACATTTAAAAACAAAGTAAAGCAAGGTGGTCAAAGACAGTTTGAGATGTATTTAGATACAATCTGCCTTTTGAGTCCTGTGACAACATGCCTTCTTGACTGCTTCTCATTCCAAATTCCAACAATGGGGTTCCTTTGCTTTATGATCTAAGTTATTTTATCTAGGGACCTGAAGGCAAAAATATAAGTCTTTATAAATTAGGTTTTTCTCTATATCAGATGCTCATGGAAGTGTAGAGTCTCAAGCTTTCTATATTAATTATCTAACACTTAAAATGTGTAGCACTTCAAAGATCTTTTTATGCTTTATTTTGCATGATTTCTGTGAGGCACACTCTCAAAGAAAGCTTCTTGTTCCAATTTGCCCAGTTGATTGTAAATCTTTTTTTGCCTTTACTGCTGAAATGTTAGTGGGCAGCTCTCAGCTTTCTATCGGCTACTGCTTCTTCCCTGAGCTGTTGGAAACTCCCAAATTATGCATCTATAGCTCCTGTTTCATTTACAAGAATCATTCATTTCAGCCCTTAATTCTTATTCCAACTGGCATTGGGGATTGTGGCAGTCCCAGGCTGTGCTGCAGTACTTGACACTGTAGTAGTTTCTACTGAAACTTGAATATATTCCTTCCATCACACTCCAAGATCTTTTTATCTGTTCTTTGTTGTTTAGGTCACTTACTAGGCTCCAACAGTGTATTTTTGCTCCCGCTGTTCTCAGATACAGAAAGCTAAATCACACAAAAGACAAAGGAACCAGGATTTTTGTTATCTTTTCACCATGAAAGATCCCAGATTTTTCCCTGGCCGGTTTCTCCTGGTCTCACACAAATAATGTAGCTCTGTAGTCAACAGTGAAGATCTTCCAGTGAAGATCAGAAGATCCTCTTGTGTTTGGAGTTCAGGGCTGTGATGCAGTACTGTTGTTATATGCTGATAAAAGCCATTCCCTCCTCCAACTGATTTTGTCACAGCTGGTCTCCTCAGCCCTGTGAGGATTGCTGGCTTTGCAGCATGGGCTACCCCAGATCCACTGGAGATAGAAATGTGTCTTCCTGTACAAGTCTGAGAAGCAAGTTTATTTGCTATGTTTTGTGGAACGCAGTCTGATGACAAGAAAGGTAAATGTTCTCTGTGGTATCTCTGAGATGATCTGAGCACGCTACTGTTTTCTGTGCCCTATAAAATAATCCCAGAGCTGGGGTTTCTGTAATTAAGAGGGGGGGAAAGTGCCAAAGCTACACACTGAGTTGCCTTGTCTCTCATACACGCTATGTCTCATGTGGGCGCACTATTTAGGAACTGAGCTCTGGATCTTAAATATGATGTTCTCAAGATATATCCTTTCCCTTCTTTTTCTTCAAGCTATCCCACTTTCAGCCTTTCATAATCTGGACACAGATAGATTCTGAATCAGAAACCTGAAAAAGGCTGCCTCTCTCTTGCATTTGTGGAGATGTAATAAGAGTTCATCAGGGAGCTCAGTGATCAAACATTTCTGAAAGCAAACCATTTGCAGAGGTGAGAGACACAAGCTTTTCTGCCAGGGTTACATGGAGGCATACCTGCGTGTTCTCCAACATATCTTGCAAGGAGTAGAGGAAGGGGAATGCTTCTGTCACATGTTAGTTCTGGGCTGGCTGCTAGATGAATGACAGATGCTGTCTATTAACCACTCTCCCACAAAGGAAGAGAAAGGGCATAAGGCAGAGAGACTTACAGATTGGAGAATAAAGCTAGAACAGCTTTAATGAAAATAATAATATGAAATGTATACAAAACTGACAAAATCAACCTCCTGAATGGCAATTATGTCACCACTGGTGCTGTGGGGTCCAGTGCAATGGACAGGAGTCTATGGCCATGGGAGCTGGATGCAGGAACACATGAATTGGGATCAAAGGCAGAATGGACAGAGTCCTCCTTGGATGCTGGTCATTGAAGAAAGGAAGTTGACCCTTGTGATCCCTTAGCTTTATGCTGAATAAGACACATACCTTCTCAGAATACCTTCTCAGTCAGTTTAGGGTCGCCTGTCCTGGCTGATGTGGCCTTTTACTTTCTGTACCCTCAACATGGTACACAAGATTTACCAGTGACCTTGGTCTGCACAGGAGCCAGTATAAGCAAGAGCCTTTCTGCACACCACTTCTGAGTAGTCACTACAAACGTGAAGTGTTATCACTGCTAGAAGCAGACACTGTCTGCAAAAATATGCCATTAACTTCAGAATGTGCAGTTACTCAGAAGAGACGGAGCTGAAAAAAAAAAAAAAATCACTGAATGGAATTAGTTCTGTTCCAGCTCACATCAGAACTTGTCAGCCCCTATCTTCTTCTATACATGTGCTAGGAGCTGAGAAAGGTCCTTATCTTCTCAACATCATCAGAAGACAGAACGTGTGCACGTGTGTGTGTGTGTTCATGAACGTAATACCAGAATTCAAAATTATAGCAAATCATAAACCAAATGTGGTTTAATGATGACATCAACAACAAGAAGCAGCTACTTCCTTTTAGGGACTGCAAGAAGAGGAATGTTGTAAATGAGAACAGACAATGCCCATCTCTGTGACATTAAGCACTAGGTGCTATTGCTTGAGAAAGGAGGACAAAAGGGTCAAACAAGAACATGGCCTTAGGAAATATGATCTATATTCCAGTGCTTCATTAGAACAGGTTAGGAATGCTGTGTTTTTACTGTCAGCAGATTTTTTAAAGAATAGTGAAGTAACTGTCCACTAGTCTAGGCTTGCTTTATTTTGTCTTGTAAGGAAGATGGACAAAAATTACTTTAATCTTCTTTCAGGTTATATTAAAATATGGAACCTGCATGTAATTTTATTCCACCTTTGTGAGGAGACTCATCAGGTTAAAAGTATTTCTGCACCCTGCTGTCAGTGGTGTTCCTGTGGGTTGCCATTCATGTAACTGGACATACAGGTCAGGCAAAAGTTTGTGTGCAGTCTCTGAGGGATATAATATCCCATTTTTCCCTCTACCACAATGGCAGCAAATTCTGTGATTGTTCATCAGAGAAGTGATAATTAGGTAAAGAATAATAATGTGTTGTAGCATAAAGGGTTTTTGTGTAAGTACAGACACATTCCACCCTACCACTGAACCTATACTTTATGAAAATCATCACGCACTTGGTGCCAGGAGCACTTTCCTAGTCTTATGCCATCTGTGCATCTGGCAAAGTATTACAGGAAACTCCTTTGTACAGCCACTTGAGGGTGTGTCTTTCCTAGTCAAAAAAAACAACCCACCCATTTTTAGATCATATCTTACAGTGGAAGATACTAGATTTCAAGCAGACTACTGTTGAGAGAATTCTTTTTTTCCTCATTTTATTTCTTGGGCTAGAGTGCTGCTTTTCCCACAAGAGCAAGATGCAGGTACCAGCATCCCAAGGTATCAATGCAATAGTGGTGTTCACAATATTTTGAACTTCAGGAGAGATGGAATGACTCTCTTTTTTCCCCTGATGTGTACAGTGAACAGGAACATAACTATGGCAATCATGAAATCAATGGTCTGAAGGAAGAGAGGTTTATTTTCCCACATTATTTCTCTTATGGAATGATAGCATGCACGCTGTATTGAACGCTGACGGTGGGAAGGCAGGATCACCAAAAGAGATCACCACACATTCACCTGTTTAGACATAATTATAATTATATTAATAAGCTAGCATCTTTTAGCATGGACAAGACCTCTCTGCATAAGGATATTAAAGAGGTATATACCAAAAATAATAGTTTTGAAATAGTGAATTAGGAAGAAGAATAATGAGCATCATACTAGCAGATAAAATGATCTAGCAGTGAGTTTATAATTACAGGTGATAAAAGGATGCAAGGCAAAATTAACGCTTCTAAAAGGCTTTGGATGCAGTAAGGGAAACATTCATAGGGGAAGGGTCCATCAAAGGCTAATAAGCATGGTGACCTAGATTTAAATTCCAGGATTGAGGATATTTACACTGTAGGATGGAGACAATATCAATCTGTCCCTATTACATTGTTATATTATTTTCCTGCTGGGCTGGATAAACTTTTGGCTTGGTCTAGCCCAGTACAGCTGTTCTTGTATTAGTGGATGTAGCTTTGCAAATGTGTACTAAACTCAGTAACATGCATGTCTGCATTTTCTTTATACATTCCTTCAACTCGGGCAGTTGCTACCTTTTGTTTATGTGGATTTTCTACAAAATAATACAAATACTCGAGTTGCAGAATAGTCACTTTCCCAGTATGTCTTGCTAGGTACTGTGCAGAAGAAAAAGTAGACTCCTGTGAATGACTAAAAGATGTCTACTCGAGTGCGGTTATCTTTGTATCAGAAAATAATTGTGAATATGGTTACAGTGGTTGTTTTCTTGAAGTCGGAACCTAAGCCTCTTCACTGTCTTTCATTTAGGATAAAGCATTCTCTGTTTATATGTTTGAATCCATGGTAGGGAGGTAGCTCTCACCTCTATGCAAGTGTGTTCAGAAAGTGTGTGTGATACTTTGCAAAAGATACTTAAATACCTTTCCAATATGCAGTCATCATCAGTTAGTTAAAACAGAAGTAACTATCACATAACTATTGCAGAGGGATGATATTAGAAGTCTTCAGCAGTTAAGCTCTCTCTGGGTCGATACTGAGCATGGGCAGGCATTATCTCAATCTACTGATGCAGAATTAATCAGAACTCCTGCAGTCTCGCTTGTCTCAGCTACACTGTATTTTGCAATACATCATGGATTAGATGTGTTAGGGGATTCTGCGAATCATCTTTCCCACCTCTGCAGGCAGTATTTGACATCTGAAGATGCTGCTGGGTGGCCACAATTAGTGGGAGGGTCAGGGGAAAGTGAGGGGAGGAAACTGCTGTTCCTCCTCCCCTCCCTGCACCCATCCCTTCCTCAAGAGTACCCATCTCCACTTCACTGTCTCCTTGCTGCCCCTCTGAAGGAACCTGAATAGATAGAGGCCTTTTAGGGTTTTTTAATATAAAGTAGAGAAGGCAAGAGGCAGTAGAGAAGGGGTGGGGATGAATATGACAGATGATGACAGTAACGTGTATATTTAAGTTTTAACTAAAGAGGACAAATGTCAATGATTTAATTTACTAATGACAGGATGTCATGAGCTACTTAACATTGCTTAGATATCTGTTTCAGGGCAGATATTTAAATCCTGGTAAAATTCTGGGATGGAAGGAAAGCTGTGGGGTTTTTTTTTTTTTTTGTGGTGGTGGTGGGTTTTTTGTTTTGTGGGTGTGGTTTGGTTTTTTTTTTGGGTGTGTGGTGTTTTGTTTGTTTTTATCTGCAACATTAGAAAGAACAGTTGCTTGCTAGGAAAGACCTTCCATTTCTGCATCTCCTAGATCCCTACACTTAAAAAGTAAAGCAGTAAAATGGTTTAAGCCACTAGAATCTGAAGAACTGTGGCATTTCAAATGAGTACCATATTTTGTACAGTTTCTCCTCCTCCCCCAATATCAATTACAGCAGATGAGTACAACACCACAGGTGCCCTGCACTTCCTTCACTTGTCAGAAATTCTCACGGCTCATTTCACACTCTGGCTAGCCTGATGTTAAAAGGTATGTGCAGTCTTCTAATTTATGGTTGACAAGTCTGTATTAGCTTTGTAATCCCTATTGTCATGCAATAACAATTCCCCATGTAGGTTCAACTGGGTACTACAAATACTTTTCTCATAAGTATACCAATAATAAGAAAGAAGTCTTAAGGAATGAGAGAAAGCTTATTGTAATAATTGTTTGCAGGTGTTACACAATGAGCATTATAGAAATATATATAACACTCTATTAAACTAGAATCTCATAATAAGGGATGGATAATGATAAAGGAGACTACACATTTTACAGCTCAGATATTAATTTCTTAGACTTTGTCATTCAAGGAAATCGTGTTCCAATCACTGTTCCAAGTGACATGAGTTTTCGTACTTACAGTAATCTCCTGTATTAACAGTACATCAAAAATAGTTCCCTGAAGAATAAGGCTAATTTTCTAACCCAGTCAACCCTCACTTTGAAGTCTGGATTGGGATGGTGATGGAAAAGTTTCTGCAAAGGTTGAAGTACCCAGCCTTAAAGCATTCTTTATTCTTCCAGTATAATGATGGCAAATCTGCCCTCTCTCATTTCAATCTTTTGAATAAGTCCCTAAAGCAGAATTAGGGAGTCTCACCTTGCTGTTCTTAACTCTTTCAGTGCCTTTTCCTTTTAGATTTGTCCAACTGCCATTCATCCTACATGACATTGCAAGCTTTTGGTTAATTTTACAAGAATTGAAACTGTTAGCAAGGTCTTTGACTCCCAGAAGTACATTTCTTTAGCATACATAATAAGATCTTGTTTAAGTTGTGTAATAAATTACATCCAGTGTGTGAAGTGGGAAGGTATGCAGGGTTGGGCAGTCCTTGCAGTACTGGAAATCTGGGAATATTCCCCCTTTGAGGAGGGAGATCCTATTCAGAGGGACAGTGATGGCTGTGTCTTTTTCTCACATGAGAAGGTTCTGCATCCCCTGCCTGGCTCTTCTGAAGGTGCTGAGGTGGCATATGGTCAGTGAGTCCTCACTGTCCACTGCTGCCTTCACCCAAGCCTTGCCTTGCTCTCTGCATGCCGCCCCTAGGGCACCAGGGGTGTAAAATCAGCAGCAGGGACTGCACTGCTGCAGTGTGCTCCCTGCCTGCATCAGGGAGGGTGGATCAAAAGATGTGATGTGGCCTTTGTGATGATTTGCTTTGTCTTTGCTGGACTATCCCCTTCTGCTGTAACTTCTCCACAAAGTATTCAGTTGTTTATTTTGTGATTTTGTTGCTCTAGCAGTGCCCCAGCATTCGCAGAGGGGCACTATCTTCAGATGTAATACAGCAATGCATAATGTAGTCTCATAAATCATCACCTATGAATATTGAGGTAGATGTTTTATGAAAGTATAATGACACCATGAGCTAACTCTCTGTGTATGTTTAAAAGCTACTCTCCCCTTCCAAAATGGAAATTGTCATCATCTTCATCACTAGTGTACCCCTCTCCATACTGCCTCTTCCTTGCTTTCACCTCTAAGTGTCCATAATTAAGGGTTGCTGCTGTGGATTGCACTAGGGTTCAAGCAGGTGTGTTACAACCAGTGCCACTCACACACTGGAGTATGGAGTATTCATGGATGTTGTGTCAGTTTGATTCACACTGGACTTCTCACATGAGCACTACAACTGCCCTTCTGGCTCTGTATGAGCCTGCATCTAACTTGGTACTGTAATTTCAATGGGGGAAACAAGGAGGAAATCAAACAGAACCACCATAATAACTTCAGTAATAAATAAAATTCAGATCAGTCCGCTTCATTAGCAGGGCAGAATGCAACTGCAATCGCTCTGTTGCAAAGTTTATGACTCTCGGTGGTTGAAGACGCATGGATTCAGGGAGAAGCCTCTCTCTACTGTGATGCTCTCTGAAGCATCCAGAAACTTCAGAATCTGCCAATACAAAAAAAAAAAAAAATATTATTTTTGCCAAAGTTCTCTTAAATGCAGTCTAGAGTAAGTCACTATGGATAGCAGTATGGGTTTGGTTCTTTGCTTGGTGTTTCTGTTGGTTTTACCGAAGGGCACATTGGATGTGGAAAACCAAAAGATGCTTCAGTGCTTATTTTCACAAAGAAATGGGTTCTTAGCTGGGTAAGAAAATTCTAACTCCCACAAGTTCCAGTTCAAGCAATAAGAAACGGGCAGTGTTGTTGGAGACAATTGTACCTCACAGATGAGCGCACTTCGGGACTGCTGGTGGAGAATAAACAAGCCCACAATATGAACGTGCTTATGCCTTATGAAGGAACTGAAAGTGTAGGGGAGAGTCAGTCTCTTACAATACACAGACTGCTTTTGTGGGATTAAATCGCCTAATCGGCTCCCAAAGTGCTGCACCTGATAGTTCTGTCAGCTTATGCTGAACATAAAACATTTGGGTAACTGTGTGGGCCACAGAGCTGTGTAAAGACAACAATTCCCTAATACTCTTTGCAGGGAGTAAAGTAATAGTGTATCTATCTCTGGCCATGGAGGCTCTCAGAAGAGTTAGCGTAGTGCTTGAAGCTTTTAAACAAAATATGTATTACCTGCAATAAGATTCAGAATCCTTATGTTCAGCCTAAAATGGTTTTATGAGGAGTGAAAATTTAATGCATAAAATGAATGCATGCTGACCATGCCCATTCTGCTTTAGTCAGGTCAAAACCAGTTTGCAAAATGATGCTTGGAGATAGTTCAAATGAATGATGTGAGCTCCAATGCTTTGAACTGTATTACTGAAACTGTAGGAACCTGATCATGACCTGTGCTATATTCTTCATGGGCATTGTCTATAATGAGAGGTACAAAAGCTTAGTGTCTTTCAGAACTGGCTGCTGAAACAGTTGAATGGCAGCAGCCACCAGCGTAAGATGTACCAATCTGTGTGTCTATGACAAGTGCTTGGCTTCAGGGGGGCTGATGCTCTGCTGGCTCCTGTGTGAGGTAGGTACTGGCAAAATGACCAGAAGTCTTTCTTCTATGCAGCTCAGTTCCTCATATGCTGAGATTATTTTAGCTGCCTAATCCTCTGTAGGGTGGTGTCCCTGAATGTTACATACATCGGGCTTTAAACTCGGGGGGGAGGGAACAAAACCAACCAACCAAAAAACCCCAAAAACCTAAAAAAATCCACTGAACTCTGTTAAGACCCCCTCTAAATTCATCCTCACCTTCCTTAGTTGAAAGCACACTGGTCAGTGACAGCTGGACCCGCTCTTTCTGTTCTTGACAAGCTTGAGTTAAACAAGCACAGTCCTTACTGCAGAGGCTGGCAGGGTGAGCAGGGGTTGGAGAAGGGTCAGAGTTGTCCTGGAGCAACCCACTTGTGCATGGGCACCATGGCACTGGCTGGGGAGGTCCCTGGCAGGCAGCTTCTCTGCCCCACCAGCTTGGGGGTCAGTGGCCATCTCTGCTAAAACACCTTGAGGTGGATGGTCTCTTGTTTCAGACTGCAGGCATCGTTTCAATGTAACGGTCCACCTTGGGTTTAGTGTTTCAAATTACCCTGAGCAGCTGGGCAGAAACTGATGGGACCCCAATTCTAGCCCTTAGGCTTTGCAGTACCTCTGACATGTTAACCTTCTGTGTGGGCACAAGTCTAACAAAATTATTCTGGGAATGAGACATTTTTTTATGTGAGAGAAATAAATAAATAATGGTGATGAGGAAAAGTGTGGAAGAAGGATGAGGGAAATAGGACTAAGACCATAACTGATCCAGTAATTTATTTCAGTTCAGTTGGAAGAGATATATATATATCTATCTATTTTTTTTTTTAATGGGTTTCCTGAGATTTTCATAAGATCAGTAAATTTCAAGTAAAGGCATTTCAGACCTTATTACTTATCCTGGCAACAAGGCAAATCTTTTAATTTTTTTTTTCCCTCCCAATGAAAGAACAAGGATTCTTTTATAATCTTGCACAAGATAATAGTATAAGGAAGCTTTGCTTGCTTTAAGTTAGTGTGTGGTTAATAGTAGGTTGCAGAGCTTAATTGGCAGATCTTACTGATGCAGCAGTGTGAAGGCTTCTGATTGCTAACATGTAAAGGCTGGCATACTGCTTCCAACTGTGGTCAACATTAGCAAAATGAATGGACTTCACATGCCTGACCTTGTGCTCTCACACTGTTGGAATTAAAAGCGTAGAAGAAAATGTTAAGTGTTCACGTACAAGAGAAGCGCTACAGGCTTCCACTAATAATGTGGCAGTAACTGTGATTTTTAAACTCAAATAAGCATGAAGTCCCTGAATGAGCAGAAGCACTCCTGAAGCGTAGTCATTTATCTGAAAAACTATTCAAATGTCAGTATGGAGTTTTTCATTGAATGTTGTGACGATTTCCAGAACTAGCATTCTTGCTCTGAACAGAGAAAGGGGAGAGAAATGATGCTGCCAAATCTGAAAATACAGTCTGGTGTTTGAATGAATGCAGGGTTGGTTGTCTTCTTTTGCATACTGGATGGCCAAAGGTAGATCCTTGCTCACATCAATTTGTTCTTAGTGTTGTCAAGAAGATCTTTGATGATTCCTGCTCTTGTGTGTGGCAATTTTTTGACCGGGTGTTGAGCCATGGGACTGGGTTTGTACACAGGCAAAAGGGAAATAGATCATCTTTCCTGGTGTTGTCTCTTCAGAGCTTGTGACAAGAAAAACACAAAGGTTAGAAATTAAGACTCAATAAGGAAAAAGAGATCTTCTCACAGTGAATTTTCTTAATAATACCCTTTAGGATTGTTGAAACAATCAAAAGCAGTTGTTTTTCCATCACCTAATGAAATAACAATATTAAAATATGCAGCTGTGTACATTATCACAGCTAGGAAATTAAGTCGGACTGGAAAGCCTCTCTAGGTCAGACACGTGTGTTTTCACACTGCTCAGTTCCCTCCCATACAGGCTGTGCTGTTACACCTGTGGAGGGGAATAGCAGACAAATGTTCCCCTTGCTAACCCTGTAGACAAGCACAAGAGCAGCTGACATGAAAGTGGGAAAGAGGCAGCATTTCCTTCATGGGGCAATGGCGTAATGGTATCTTGCTTTGATCAGAAAGGTACTAGTCATTCCTGGACCTCAGAGCATTGAGTGCCAAATGTTGTTAAGACACTAAGCGCATACACTCTGTGCCATCTGGGACATGGGGTCTTGGAAAGGGGACACTGAGCTGCTGTAAGCTGCTACCAGGGTGTTGCTGAAGTCCTGGGGCAGGTAAAGTTTATGCTGGCTGATGATCTGCCTGGGTTCATTATGGTGGAAGGATGTCTAGGATTTCATTTTCTACGGTACTTTCACCATACCCGTCTCCTTTTCCCCTTAAGAGTCAGTCAAAACAAAGGCCATTTTAAAAGAAATGAATGTAGAAAATGTGAAACATAAGGATCTTTTACAAAGCGTCTTTTACAGTGCTTGGGGACATAAAACAGGGCAGTGGAAGATAAGCCATTATGTATGTTGAGGAAGTCTAAGAATAAAGATTATAGGCAAACAGTCCACCTTTCTTTACAAGGCCTTGATTTACATCCCTGAAATCTCAAATTTAGCTATTACAATGAAGTCCTGTTGCACACAGAGCTGACTTTTTATCACCACTTAAAATCTAATTAATCCGTATTGAAGCACAAAGATTTCTGTTGTGTTTTAGGGTGAGGGGTCATAGAGCCTTCTTTGTTCATCCTCAGGCTTGTAATCATCAGGCATTGGGATATAATTTTACCAAGCAAATTGGAAGGTAACAGATCAAATCCTTATCGGAAAGCCTAACTCATGGTTTAGTGAAGTCCTTCGTCCTTTATGTGTAACTTTATATTTGTGAAGAACAAAAACATGCTTCAGCACCTACAAAGGGTTAATAGCAAGGGCTTATATTTGGGGCAGCAGAGAACTAAAATCATCATAGCTTCCACCATCACTCAAGGTAGCAGTTCTTACAGAACTGCTGGGGAGACCTTCCTCCTCAAGCTTTTAGGACTCTGCTCTTCTTATAATGGCCTTGGTCTATCGACCGATGATGCAATTAAGTGGCATGCTGTTCTCTCTCTTGGGATGGGTCCTATCCTGTCTCACTACCTATTTACCCCAGTGGAAAAATCTTAACTTGGAACTGAATGAACTGGAGATCTGGACCATGGGACTCTGGCAAGCTTGTGTTGTCCAAGAAGAAGGGGGAATGCAGTGCAAGGACTTCGATTCTTTCCTAGCTTTGCCTCCCGAGCTCAGGATTTCTAGGATTTTGATGTTTTTTTCCAATGGATTGGGGCTTTTGGGCCTCATGCTCTCAGGATTTGGGTTGGACTGTTTGAAAATCGGTGAAAGACAGCAGGAACAAAAGAAACGGCTGTTGCTCTTTGGAGGAATGCTCTTCTGGATATCGGGGATTACAGCTATTGTCCCAGTTTCTTGGGTTGCCCATTCGACAGTCCAGGAGTTTTGGGATGAGAATATACCAGACATTGTTCCCAGGTGGGATTTTGGGGAAGCGCTATTTGTTGGCTGGCTTGCTGGATTTTGTCTTATATTAGGAGGATCCCTACTTAATTGCACACTCTGTTCAACTGAGATCCACCCATCTTCAGTCCGTTACGCAGTAGCAGAACAGCAAGACCAGTGTCAACACTTGGAAACTGAAACTAGGCCTTGAAAGGGAAGGTTTAAAGCAGTACAGAAAGACTGCCCTATCTTTTTCAACCCCCAGTGCAAGCCAGAAGCTTGTTCCAGTAGTAATTCAAAGGACTCTTTGTTACCTACCTGGTTTCCCAAACTTGTGTCTGTTTTCTCCAAAACTGGTGTTGGAAGGTGGTGTGTTTTCTCACCTGCAGAACTGTTTAAAGCTAAAGTTTTCATAGACTGTGCAGAAAAGGTGCTTTCGCTTTCTTAACTGCACCAAAATCCTGAAAATGAATATGTGCGTTCCCTTAAAGCTTGGCTTTTACTCAAAATACGCTTCTCCTTAATACACAACCAATTAACTGAGCCTCAAAGCTTGACTCTTACAGTTTTCCCCTTGCCTAATGCTGTGACGTACAAACTCGAGAGAGTTCACACCCCCAACAGTCTATTTAGAGTGGATTGCATCAAATTGGTTTTCTGTGTACTTAGAAATTGTTGTGCTAGGGAAACTAAGGTTCTGAAATTCCAGGGAGCTTTGCAGATGTCTTTTGTGCATGGGGTGTTGTTCCTGCGTGGGTGCTTCATACCAAGTAAGTTGTGTTTTCCCAGCTTAGCACACTAAGCTGCCTGTACAGGTTACTCTTAAGAGTTTCTGGTACTTGCATACTTGGTGTACCAAAAATAGGCTGAGAAATGCTGCTTTAAAAAATACTTGCACTCGCTTCTTCTACTACAGATATTGAGACATTCTGCACCTATCAAAGGCTCCTTGAGCGCCATTCACTTACATGTTGTTCTGAACGTGTAACCTTTGACTTTAAATAAATGACAGTTAACTGTCCACAAAGCAGACAGCTTTGTTTGCTCTAAGTGCAGCAATGTGGTATTAAAACTTAATTTAAAAATTAACTGTGAGATGTGAAAACTAGCAGAACCACTGTAATGCTTTAGGGGATTGACAGAAAGCAAAGTATTCGCTTAAGATAACGAAGCAAAACTAAGGAAAGGTGAGCCCAGCTGTGGCCACACCCTTCAACTACTGGTTTACCACACTACCTCCCTGTCCCTCAAACTGCACATGGAAGCAGGCACCACAAAGCAGAAGGGGGAGGAATATGTCATGTTTTATAAAGTATTGTTTTGACTTTTACTTAAGTTTGGTAGGACAAAGAATTGAGCAGAATCATGCCTGCAAAAGCGAGCAGTTTAAGTGCTTTTGTGACTGCTAAAAATGAACTTGGTCCACAGACCCAGGCTACAGTTAGCTGGATTGCTGTTGTCTGTATTAGGGTGGATTTTAACTGGTACCTGTAACTATTTACCAGACTGAAAAAATCTCAACTTAGACTTAAGTGTACTGGAGGCTTTGGACCATGGGACTCTGGCAAACCTGTATCGTCCAAGGCGTAGGAGGAACACAGTGTAAAGATATTGACTCTTTCCTAGCTTTGCCTCTAGAGTTCAAGATTTCCAGGATTTTAGTATCTACATCAAATGGACTAGGACTTCTGAGCCTTGTCATCACTAGTCTTGGTTTGGACTACCTAAAGATGGAGGATACAGAGCAGAAGCTAATAAAAACAACTGCTACTATTTGGAGGAATACTCCTGTGGATGTATGGAGTTCTGGCCTTCGTCCCTGTTTCTTGGGTTGCCCATGCTATATAATCCAGGAATTTAGGAATGAAGACATGCCTGAGATTGTGCCCAGATGGGAAATGGGGGATTCGCTGTTCAGGGGTTGGTTTGGTGGATTTTTCTTAATTCTAGGAGGATCCCTACTCCTCTTCCCAATCTGCTTATCATCTCACCGTCAGTTACCAGAGCAGTATGCACTGGTAGATACGCATGACACCTATCAACATCTGGAAATTGAAAATAGAAGACCTGAAAAAGAGCAGATATCAGGCTTTCAGATTTCTTGCTCTTGGCATTGCAGTAAGAAAGGTCTGCTGAACAGACGCGTTACTGTTTACAAGCTTGGGGTAGGGACTGTTTCTTAACTAAGTAGTTCCTTTAATCGCTACTTACCTTCAATTTCAATTATGTTAATGGCTGAGCTATGGAGATCAAAGTCACCACCGTATTTCTCCAAAATCCTATCAATTGCAGATTTTGTTTTTGTAATTTTGGTTTGGCTTTTTTTTTTTTTAAATAAGTGAGTATAACATTTTTAATTTCTAGGCATGGGTGGAGACTTGAACATACTTTAAATGAACTCCTTTAACCAGCATCCTTTTTGCAAAAACAATATTAGTTTAAGTCCTGCAACAGTCTGTAGTTACAGTTCAATGTGCATTACAAAAACCTAATACAGTACTACCTTGAATGAAGTTCCCTGGACCTGTATCATTTACGGTAAACTAAATGTTCTCTGTCACAATGTCATGTAATACAAGATTCTCCATCGTGTGTGTGTGTGTGTGAGAATGACTGGATGTATCCCTGCACAATCTCTCGCTCTACAGGGAGCCAGTGCCTCTGAATAATAATGAGGCATTGTCCAGTGGAGAGTTGACTGTTCATTGCTAGTGCAGTTTTTTCTTAACAAATGTAAAGAACTCATTTCAAGTATATGAATCAGTTTCTGTATAACTTATCCTAAGGCTTGTCAGTGATTGATATGAACTTTCTATAAATTGCAATGATTTTACATTGACAAAGCTGTAGCAGCCATCTGTTTCTGCAAAGAGCATGTAAAGACATAGAACAGCAATAAATGAATTAAATAAAACACTGGTCTGGAAAAGACTTTTGTTAAAAAATGTATTTTCCAATCACTGAAACACATGGAAAGTGCAGAGACAAGTTAATCTATGTGATGTAGTTGCATACTCTTACAGACAAAATTAGAACAGAAACACATTCAGAATATAACCTGATTAAATATTTAGTTCAGTCCTGAGCATTTGATATTTAATATAGTATAAACAGCAATAGTAAAAAAAAAATAGAATCTTAAAATAATTTGATTTGTGTTCTATTACAATTTCTGCTAAACTTTGCTCATTTAGCTAAATATTGTTGTACCAGTACTATTCAGATTTTGTTATATGTAACTGCAGTGACATTGGTGTCTTGCAACAGAACTAATTACATTCGTTATACTCTGCTGTGCAGAGTAAATTCCATTTCAAGAGTAATATTTATAACTTAAAATGGATGGGGGTTTATTTGTAAGTATTGGTTTAGCTTATTCTATTGAGTGTTTCGAGTGAATAATCTGAATTAGTAAAAAAACCCACCAAACAAACCCAAAACTCCAAACTTGGAATTGTTAAAAGCTGCCTCTACCAGCGTTCGACTTTACCAATCTGGAAAACGAGGAGCATGAGTATGTTTAAGTCTCTCATTTTAAAATGAGTTTTGCAAGCCAGAAATACTTAAAATTCTGACCTCACACCTCATGCTTACAAATCAGACTAGAATACTTTTTTTTTTTAAATTATCTGTTTCTCCTCCCAAGCTGAACAATCTGGCAAGAATTTAGACAGCTCTAAATATTTTTCACAATAGCATCCTTAATTTTCAAATATTTTTATGGCCAGAACTGAACTATATTAAACAGAACATAAATAAGACTGTAAATAAATAAAAGAAAAATCTTAAAGTACATCTCTAAACATTGAGCTACAAACAACTTATATAATCAAATTGAGAAGCTGAAACTGTCAACCTTCATTTCACCTCTACATTAAATAATTCCAGATTTCTTTTTTTTTTTTTTTTTAAATTGACCTTTGAAACATGAATGTTATCTCAAAACCAAGAAACAAAACCAAATGGGGCATTCTTAAAGGCTGTTCAATCAGTGCCCAAAATAGCATGTTTGGCTATACATTTAAGTGAACTGATATATTTGTGCATAAGAAAACCCTTGGGTATTACACAGACCTCTCATCACAGAACTGTCACTTTGAATGTAAGACAGCTGCTACCATATTGTGGTTATATTTGCTTCCATTTTCTTACCAAGTAATTATAGCTCTTTTGAAGGATGAATTCCACGCATAGTGGAATGCTAGTTGCTTGGGGAAGAAAACTTTACCCAAGGAATTAAGTACATCTGAGTGCAACATATTAAGTAGAAAATGAAATAATTCTGTCATCTTTAACGTCCACCTACTTTCAAAGTACCCACAGAAGATAATACTCCAACTGCTTTACCAAGACAGGGCTGCATAAACACCTACATCTAGTGTCCTGGGCTTGTCACTGAATGCATCCAAGTAGATGCTTCTTCCTAGCAGGCTGCTTCACGTAAGACAAATTTGAAACATGCCATTTACATCTATTTATTAAGCCTGTGCACCTTCAGCTGCATGCAAGGTCAATTGTATACTTTAAAAAACATTATATATTGTACTGAAATATGTAAAGACTTGTAGTCAGGAGCTTTTTCAGAAAGGGTTTACCTTACCAACAAGACTTCGGATCTTTGAGTTAGTATGTGATGGATTTTTCTCCTCGTACAAATACTTCAATGAAACGCCTTCATACCTGTAAACCTAACAAATGCTTTTACATATTCCTAGCTGCCAATAGACAGCCTCTAGGACACAAGATGAACATAGAGAAGCTCTCATTTTTAAGCGTACAGTGGATATAACTATTCTGATTCTAATGCTGGTATAATTAATTTGATTCAGCTTCCAGTTCAGAAAGCAGCTGCCCCACCTTTTTGGTAGTCTCATAGTAAGTTTTTAGGGTTACTTGTCTGCCTTGCCTTTCTCTCTCTCCTGCAGATGCAAGAAACCTTTTAGTGCAGGTTAAAGTACTGTACATTCACAAAACTAAACTCTGAACTCTGTCTCTTCCTACGAAGTATTCAAACAAACAAACAAAAAAACAACAAAAAACAAAACCAGAAGAAATTTGTTTTCAGAAACAAAACTCCAATGTGGGTGATGAATCTAATTAGCAGCTGTTGTGAGGCAGCCTTGATGTTTTGGAAAGGAGCTTACGCTTGTAGTTAACTTTAAGCTATAAAAGTCACACTCTTGTACAAAAATATTGCATGGCAAAACAGCCATCTTCACAGTCTGCTCACATGAAAATAGTGAAAAGATAAACAATCTTCTGTTGAACATAATATTTATCAACACAGTGCAGTTCAACAGGATACATGCTTAGTACTGCCTTTGTTCCTTTGTTCCAACTTTACAAAATAAAAACACATGCAATACATACAAACTGTACAAAATCAGCATCAGTATACCAAAAATTAATCTACTTTGGTTTTCTGGTTGTTGGGTTGTTTTGCCATTTTTTTTAAGCATACGACAATTCATTTAACTATATTTTACAAATAAACGTATCAACAGAAGATCTTTAAAAACAGGTCACTGGAACTACAATGTTCATCTGAAAAGAGATGAACCAGTGGAAAACACACTTCAATGAAAATGCGTAATTATACATCATCAGCTGGAAGGGCTGGTATACTGATCTTTGCTCTTGTGAAGTATGCTATCTTCTCCCTGAAATTAGAAAACAAGTTGTTATTTTACTACTTATGGCATGGCTCTGATCTCATCTGCTGTAGAGTTGCTCATGTTACAGCACAGTTCTTTAAAATGCAGGTTTGGAAAATATACAGTGAGGGAAATACAGAGTGAATTTATTTACAACAAATGTGGCATTCTGACATAATTTTGTTCTTAGGCAGATTTACATAAAAGGCAGCTCCAAAAAAAAGGAAAAAAAAATATTTCATTAGTAACTGTAATGATGAGACTGAAATCTTGATCTAGCCACTGAATTTCCTATGATGGTATTTCAGTGGGGAGACAAAAAGGCAAAATAAAACATTTTATCCTGATCTGGGAAAAGCAGAGACAAAAAAAAGACTCAGAGAAGCAGAATTGTCAACCCATTCCCTGTGCTGTTACCATTTCTGTCTCCTATGAACTGGAGATTACCGAAGCATAACAAGTTTACACAAACTTGTCTGCCAGCAGCCTAGAAAGCAGACAATAAGTATTGGGGACTTAAAAATTAAAGCTCAGAAGACTCATTCTTGAGAGTTTGAGAAATGTCTCCGTGTGATTAGTCCATGAGGCCACAGCACCGAAACGAGTCCAACCAGCAGGGCACGTACAGATCGGCCTTAGGAGGTAACTATTTGTCCTGTAGACTGAACCACGGCAAAGCTCAAGTTCCTGTCAAAATCAGTAGCTCAGAGCCAAGTCAACTATGCAAATGGGATTCCTTGGTTAGTTGTGTGGTGATTAGAAGATAAAAGAGAATGGCGTCTTACAAGACCCTTCTTGCAGGGGAGCGATGTCTTGAGCACTATTGCATGTTCCTGTAAATTTGGGCAGCAGTCTGTCAGTGATGACTTGAATGACCAGCACTGACCCCAATCCTTTCTCAAGTCTTGCTGTGGGGGAGGTGGACCATGGCCTGCTGCGTGAGCAAGTTACCAAGGCCTGGGCATTTAAAACTCCAACTTTGAGCTATGTTAGAAATGTATATTCTTGCAATTCAAAGGTATGTAGATTTTTTTGACTAATGTTACAGGATGTGTCTGATTATATTCAGTAGTAATGTTACTTTGCTACATTAAAAAGAGCATGAAAAGCAGAACAGGCCATACCTGAATGACTGCACCTGCAGTGGCACTTTCTGGCTCTGCTCCCGTAAGCGGCATACATCCTTGGAGGCTTTCCTCATCAATTTCTCAGCACTTAAACCTTGTTTCTGTTCTTCTTTTGACTGTTCAGCCTGTAAACAGGTAAAATAACTAAGTTTTGATAATAATGAACAACAACTCATTTCAAAGAAACAACAAATTCTTTCTGTGTCAAAGCAAAACACTTAACAGTGTTAGGTTTACAATTGGGCTTGATGAGCTTAAATTTCTTTTCCAACGTAAATGATTCCAAAGTGCTAGCAAGACAAAGACTGACATCACAAGACTAAGCCACAGGCACAAAATAAAATAACAGCTTTTCCTAAAACAAAAAATAAATAAAGCAAATGTCATGCCTTCACAGGTGGCTACTAGGTGTTATAAATTTTGATACTTTTTAGGGCTGTAGTTAGTCTATCTAAAGTTATGTGAAGAAAGATTGGCTATCCCAATCTCTTTAACACTGGCAGACGGTGACTCTCATCCCATGCAAAATACTTTTACTTCCTCATGAAAGCTCATGTTGCTTTTATGACAGTTGTCTCTACCTACTCTAAAATGACGAAGTGTGCTCTCAAAATACGCCTTCAAGTTTTGTTGACCTTGTTGGCAAGGATAATATTCATGTACTTTGTGACTTTATTCATGACACACCACCTGTTTTGCATGTGAGAGTCACTTCTTTTATTTGCATTGCAGAGGTGTAAAAGCCAAGGCGAGTGAACAGAACACCAGTGGTAACAAGAGATCAAAGATCTTTCTTGATGTGACCATTTTTGAGCAGCTACAGACCCTGCAGTAAGTTACAGTATTTCTGTATTTCAGTATTGCTGGCTCTATGACATATGTCTTTGTCGCTGATGCAGCAGTGCCATCCACCATATCAGCCATAGACTGCTAGCAAGGGTTTCCAGGGTTTCTGAATGCCCAATAATTTGAACAGCAGCTCTTTTTAGGTGGGCAGTCACCTGGATTTCTTAGAGAAATGTTCTGTTCTGTTCATATGCAGCTGAGTCCCGTAACACAGGCATTATCACTCCCATCACATGTGGACCTTTGGATTTCAGGTCTTCAGTTCTGAATTCAACCCAGCAGACATCAAATAACAAAACCAAATAATTCAAAAAAGGTAGTCCATCCTATCAGTTTCATACTGGGTATTTATAGAAATCTGTTCACAGCAGGATAGTGGTACTGTCTGTCTGTTGAGAGACACTCCAGTGTTTTACATAAAGGACACCATCCTATCAGAAACTCACCCCAAATCCATTCAGCCTGTACTGCTGCTAACTTCTTCAGTCCCTAACTCCAAAATAGCTATGGTTTTTAAATTAAATTAATCTATAAATAGTTTTCCTTTACTAAACACAAATTTGCAATCTACAACCGGTAGTGTCTTAATTAATTTTACATATGTCACTGGCCATATGTTTTATAAGCTCCCCATGCTAATATTTATCAACAAGGCACTAAACATACAAGATTTCAATTTTTTCTGATTTTTATCTTTTCCCTAACTATACTTGAGATTCTTGCAACTACTGCATTTCAGGTTAACAGCAGGAATGACTTCTTTGTTCTGTACTCTCTATCACCTATGTAAGATAGAGAAAAGCACATGAATACATTGGCCATACATTCAGTAATTGCCAAAAAATATGGCATTTATCTGGCAAAAATAAATGCTGGATAGGAGTCTGTGAGATGATAAAACTGAAACACCAATTCCTGTCTTGTTCCTCTGTGCTTTTTGTATAGAAGAATGAAAGTAAATCTAAAGAAAAACTGTTACCTGGCCTTAACACCAAAACACTGTGACAAGGACATATTTGTGGCATTAATGACATGGTTACAGATTACCTCTACAAAGAAGTTGTTCTAAAAAAAAATAAAGAAGATTTTTTTACAGCTATTTACAGGAATATTTTTTTGAACATACTGAAAGAAGTATTTCAGAAGACACTGGGTGTCTGAAAACCTACCTGTCTGAGGATTTAAGATCAAACTTTGAAATACTGCGTGATTTCTCACAAAAAAATGCAATCTAAACAAGAGAATATGCTTCTGGTGCACAGAATTACCTACTGTTTTCTGATCTGCAGGTATCAGTGGGCTTTACATACTTGCTGTACCCAGGAAAGTGTGGTAGGAAAGGGAGGGAAGGTATAGAGCCTATGTGTTTGGCTTCAAGCAGAGCAACAGCAAACAGCTGCTGATTTTCAACATCCCCCACATCTGCAGTTTCATTTTTCACTTGAGACTCTCAATTTCTCTGGCACTTCCAGCTGCTGCATTACTCTGTGCCATTATAATGCCTGCAGGACCTAAAAAATAATCTATGACAATGTTCTCTAGGCTGCTGTGTTTTGCTAACCCAAGAGGAAACACTAACAGCAGAGTACAGCATTCTCAGGGTTGTTTTGCTCCACAGGGAAAGGCTGCAATGATTTTGAGGGTAGAAATATTTCTAGAAACTTAGTAAGCAGTCTTCAAAAAAGGTGGAGTGGCTGTGATCATTGTTCTGACTTTTAGCTTGGAAAGAAGGACTTAAATGCTGTACTGCAGCCTGCATATATTTTAGAAACTTATATAATTACCCTTCTTTCTCATAGTGGCGTGTGTCATGGTGTTAATCACTGACACCAGAGATATAAAGAGTGACAAACCTGTCTGCTGTCTTGAAAGAGCTGGCTGAAATAAGAAAGCACAAATCCAAAGGATTTAGAATATTCATGTTGCATGCTCTATTCTAGTGGGAACAGCTTTAGAGTGAGACTAGTTTTAAACTAAGTAAACAATTAAAAATTATAATTTCTATCCTGTATCCAGCATTAGATATAATTTATTAATTTCTCAATAAATTTAGCCACGCTTCTTTTCGACAAGCTGCTCTTTTTACAAGTTAACATTCATACAATGAATTCACATAGTAAAAACCCCACAGTTACACTATGCAAAGGTCAAACATTGTGCTGTCTTACCCCCTTTTGCCCAAGGGTTTATCAGAACACTTGCTAATGCTCAGCCTAAACTCTGCTGGTCTTTTGGAGCCATTTTACAACTCCACTAGCTGTAGCCAATAGCAGATGACAAGGGAAGAGAGAGAGGAAGACAGCCAGGACAGGAGGGAATAAACAAGAGTTTGGACAACATACTGTTGAAAACATATTGTTTCCTAAGCTATCAGATGGTCGAGTACTGTTGAAGTAGGTGACATCATTATGGTTGATGACCAATAGGCCAGGGCTGATTTTTTTCTTTTCCTGTTTGATTGGGTTTTGTCCTTGCCTACCAAGCTCTGTAGGCCCCTATTCCAGTGTATGATCACCCTCCCAACTTAAAAAGACAAACCTCCCCAAAACATAACAAAAACCCCACACCACCCAACTTTTTAGTACATTTTGTTGGAATTTTCCATGTTCTAACTTGTCACTGTTCCCTGTGTCTCATTCTAGGCTGTTTCTTGCCTTTTATCCACATGAGGGCAGCCCATTACCTTATGGCAGCTTAGAGACAGCACATAGATACTTATCATAGAATTTGGCTTTCCTTTGCCAAAACCAGGTCACTTATGTTCTGCATAAGGAAATAAGCCTCAGTGGAAGTCCTGCCTTTCCCACATGCCCCCAACCCTTATCAGTAATGATCACTGCCTCTCTCTACCTGTTACAAACAAGCTCTGTGCAGACTGCAAATCAGCCACTGCTGAAGGACAACAAGCATGTGCACATCTGCAGAAATACAGCTGGGATGTGAGACTTCTAAATTAACTTTTACTTAAATGCTATTTTTATAGGTTTAAATGCTGTAGTATTGACTATGAAAGAAATACTGTTTACATCATGTAATTCAGAGGTAAAATTAGTCAAATGTGAGCTCTTGTAAAAATGTTTCAACATGATAGACTGAATTCTTTAACCAATCTATAGAAAAGGTAGGGGGCATACTCACACAGTATCTCTATGCTGCTCATACCTGTTTTTCAGCTTGTTTCAAGAGTTTCTGGAATCGTTCATCCTCTAGCACACACAGGGGAAGGTCTGTCTCTCCTCTACCTTTCATTTCCTCAAGCTTTTGTTTGAGATCCCGCAAGGCCTGAAGCTCATCATTCAGACGATTCTGTCTTGTGCGTGACGCCTGGAGGTCCAGCTCCAAGTCAAGGGAAGTGCGCGTGGGGTGTTCTTGCGTAGCTCTTCGCATGAGTGGTTGGCAAACAGGCTGAATCATTTGGGAGACAGAACGATAAAAATTAATATCTAGAGAGGCTAGTGTAGGGTTTGACATAACACAGTCAGAAAAGCTCAAATGTATTTTTGGTTTGCTTTAGCAGAAAGCTCCCGTGATGAGATACAAGTCCAAAAATTCATCTGTTTTGGAGTCACTATTGTTCAGTCACTAGCTAAAAATAAATGCAAAAGTTTCTCTAACCAGCTGTACAGTGATGTATTTCCAGGTTAAACAAACCAACACGCTCTTCTGACACCCAGGACAACACAATGCCAGGAGACCAGTGTTACACAGACTTCCCCATAGATTTCAACGATGTTATTTTTATAAACATTTGCTTTTCAAGGTCTAAGCAAATACATAAGGTTAGGAGCTCTCTAAGCATGCATTTATTTAGTGTATTTCACGTTATTTATTGCCTTTTTATAGTGACTTTTGGCATGAGTAAGTTGGGCAGGAGAAGCCACCCCAGACTATTTGGTATTTCTTATGCCACCTGTAATCCTGCTACCTGGTAACGAACTTCTGCAGAAGTGGATTTTTTAATGTTACAATCAAGATTAAAGTATAACTCTCTCAACTAATGTAAGAATGAACTCCATGCAAGAGAAATACAATCATGCTCTCTCGTCCGTCAATCCTTTTGTTACTCCAACACTCTTGGAGAAGAGTAAACCCCCTTTACAAGGGTATCTGAATCCTTGAAATTTCTCACCAGAATTTGCTCAAGATACATGTTGCTGGTGTTTACTTTTGTGCAGTGTAAGCCACCTTGGGTCACTTAGGAATATTCAGGTTCTTTAAGCCAGATCCTTTTGACAGCAATGATCTAAAGTTTAACAGTAAATGCCACGATGCTGAGCACCAGTATCTTGCTGCTAAACTAGAACGAGAACAATGCAAGCTTTGTTGGTGAGGGAAGATGCAGGACTGACATCACTGTGTTGAGATTTCAACTTGAACTACAGGACTACATGTGGTATTCGCATTGGTTTTGCTGAAATAGTTGAAATAAAGCATATTGTTTAAGTTTATTGTTATTCCTTCTCTCCCCATACTTTATTTTGAACCACGTCTGGGCACATACCCGTTTAACTCTCAGGCTCCGCCGTTCTGCGGCATTTCTCACAAAGAGGGACTTTTTGGCTAGTGTTGAGCTGTCACTGTCGCTTCGATTCAACTGTCAGAAGGTACATAACAAACAGAGATATAATGCACCTTTATAAACAAATACATCCATAGTGATAGAACCAGTCAGAAGACCTCAGTGTTGATAGACATGTAGGTAATTCCTAGTATAAAGATTTGTTCAGTTATATTGTAATAATATTATCCTGTTCCTAAAAGCAAGACAGCCATTGACCTTACTGAATGAATAGCAAGCAGACCCTTTAGGAGCGCAAGGAAGGTAACGATGGTTATAAAGTACTGCCTCATCACTGTCTGCCTGGAGCTTGTAAACCACGGATTTCATTTACCTGGGGCATGCTTTTAACAGATTTTACTACAGGGCAGGTAAATCACTGTAGACAAGCACCTGTCTAACAACCAGTATTTTTGTATTATTTTTCGTAGCAGTAGTAGTATTTGTAACAGGTGTTGCATACAGCTTCCTTCAGAAGCACTTCCCGCTTCTCAAAAATATGCGCCACAGCTCAGCAGTAGTTTCTTCTTAATTACAGCATTACTTCCACATACATCAGCACAGACTGACTGTTAGATGGATCAGCATGTGTGCATGGTGGTAACCTTCAGAGAAAACAGAAGCATCTATATGCAGGGTATTTATTTCACCTCTTCAGAAAAGGACAGACTAAAATAATCATTCTGCTAACATTTCAGTAAGTGAAGCCAGGACCCTAAAGCATGCTTGCACAGGACAGCCTGGGAGTTGGGGGTGAGAAATACAACCTCTTGCAATATAAGTACACCTCTTGAAAGACAAATCTATCTTTCCATCATGGAGCCAGTGCCTGGGGAGCTCAGCCCTGGATACGCACAGGTAGCCATCAACAGCAATGTTCTAGAAAGCACTTTTCATGGGAGATTTGCAAAGGCCCCAACAGACTTTGGGTTTGTCCTTTAGGCCACAATAATTAATTGATCAATTCTTTCTGTTTTCTGTAAAGTCACACAAAGTAGGTGCTTCCTTCAAGTTAGGTCATCTCTTCTGAAATTAGAGCAGCTGGCAGTTAGCCAGAGCATATCCAACAGGTGCTTTCCTCTAGAAGAACACCACAAAGTGAGCAAGGCTGGATGTACCTGTGGTACAAGCTGGGGACTAGGACTGGGGAGACCTGCATTGTTCACTTGTCTCCATGGACTTGGATGCAGCTACAGTGCCCAACCTTGAGCCCCAAAAGTGAACTACAAGTGTTTCTGAAACTGCAAAAGATTGATCTGCACAAATGTGGGTTTTTCTCAGGGCACTTTGGTTCCAGGCAATACTGTACACAATGAGAAAGAGAGGTGTTTAATTCAAGGTAATTTTTTTTTAGATTCTGGCTTCTGGCAGCAGGTACGTAGCAATGTTCAAAGCTGCAAAACCCTAATACTTTTTCCAGCTGCAAAAACCTCAGGATTTTATACTAACTGAACTATCAGAGCAACTTCCCCTATTGAAGACCTCCATAGGCAGCAAGTTAGGCCAATACAACTGATTTCCAGTGTATAGGATTTAAGATGAAGGACAGGTTCTGAGTTCAGCCCATTATCTATCCAAATTATGTAAAGACTGTTATGAAATGATCTGCTGTATTTTAGTCCAGACAGTATATAGAATATTTAAGTATGCAGATACTGACTGATACGTATGTATTGCTTTTTGTAGGCCAGTGGGAACTGCAGAAAAGAGATCAACTTTAATGTTCCCAAATGATTAAGGCAACCACCACTAACTGAACTGGAGAAGAATTAAAGCATGTGTGAGTAACATGTGACTTTCACAGTTATTTTGGCAGCAATAGGGCTGACAATTTAAATCTATGCTCAACCCCCCCACACCCCGATCTAGAGAGGCTGAACTTTGTTGCCAGAGACATGTTTAAAACTCAGCCCCTAGGCAGCACTCACAGATCTATCAAAGAAGTAATTACAGTAGGATTTGGGCTGCCCAGATTTAAAACCAGTTGAGATACAAAGTGAGATTTAAAATTGATGACTGAGCTTTTTGTACACTCTTACCCTTAAATGGCTATATTATTAAAATATGGTAATGCAGCGGCAGTTGACAGTGAACTCTGTTCTATGTTCTAATAAATTATTTTGCCAGCTGAGGGACGTAGTTGCTGACATGCAGGGAAACACAGTTTTTGAAGCCAGCCAGCACAGGCCTTTGTGTTACTTCTCTCCAATGGGATGTATTTTTGTCCTAGTAAAGGTGTTTTGCAAGAGTATGCAACTCCGCTGAAAGTCAATTCACTGTGCATCAGGTCAGTTAGGGAAAGAACGAATCTGGAGAAAGCACAGGCTCTGGCTCTTTCAGGGAAAACTGGTGCGTGACTCACTGTCATTAATACATCATTCCCAAGAAGTTAAATGACTCTTTAGTTAACAGCTCTTCATTCCAAGTGGTTTTCCTCTTACCCTACAGATGTATTGGTTCCGCTCGCCTGGAGAGAAGGTTTGTGAGCGCACTATCATGCTGTTCCTGACAAAGGGACGCTGTCTTGAGCTCCAGCTGGCTCTGTCCTTGGGTCGGACCGTTGCATTCTCGCTAACCAATTCCTCAGTGTTAGTCTCTTTATCAACCTATAAAAAGGAATTCAGTTTATAAGAACGACTGTATTGAGACACATGCCACCACGTAGCTTTGTGCCTTTCGATACTACAAGCATCCTTGTTACCTTGCAGGGGATGGAAAAAGACCAGCAGCAAAAAGCATCTTGCATATACAGAGAAGCTGTGGTAAGTGAAGAACCACAGAACTCCTGAAACACTTACCCGTGTGTGGAGTCTTTGAAGGTACGCATTGTATTCAGTAAAAGCAAAGCTTTTCCAGAAAGGCCTTTGCTGCCCTGCTGTAGGTGTAATGCAACTGCAGTGCAACAAGTGTCCTGCAGAAGGGCCTGCTGCCATTGTCCCACATGTGCCACAGGGCACCTCAGGTGCCAACATCCCCGTCGGTGGCACAGCCTGTGCTTACATGCCAGATCATCTTGACAGCCCGGCTCAAGCAAGCACTGCAGCAGCTGGCACATCTCGTGTCACTGATGTGCACTGGAGCATTTTCTTCAACTCAGATAATTTAATGAGGTTCATGGTTTTCAGTGTGCAGGTGATAAACACAACGACCTAAATAGCACAAATACAACCCCGAGAGGATCTGGTTTTACAATCAGCTCTGCTGTCTTTCACTCACTGCCCAGGTCCATCCAGCCTGGTCTTAGCAAAACACTTGTGTGCGTGCCTCACCTTCAAATGCTGTCCTTGATGCTTCCTCTTACCAAGTTAGGGCTTTGATCTGTATTTGCTTGCTACCCAGCAGACTGTCAGTCCTTTTTTTATACAATGGCCTTGGCTTCTTTGGTGTGTTGCCACATTAATTGAAAATGTTGAACTTAATATATTGTCACAAACTCGAAGGAACAAGGTGTCATTCTTTGCCTTTTTACTGTCACTATTATACAGAACCTGTGTGTTTAGCACATACAACAGCGTTTTCATGAAGATTCAGAAAGGTGTTCTAAAAATGTTAGTTCTAGACTATGTGCTGCCACACCAGGCATATGTTTACTCAAAATTTACTTACAGTCCTTTCAGAAAGGTGGAATATAAACTTAAAGCGAACAGTTAAGAAGAACATGGAATTAGATTCTGTTATGTGCAGTGCAGGGGTAGTTCAACAATACACAGTTAAATACACATTTTGGAATTTTCTGTTCATTAATCCTTCCTCTTCTCTATTAAGCCAGTTTTCTTATTTCACACCTTAAAATAAAGGGAAGAAATAAGGAAATCCCTTCATTGGCTTAAGATGTTGACCCCTGTTCTGTCTTTCTCCCATTTACTGGATGAATTGGGGGGAAAAAAAAAGGAAACAGATGTGCAGAAATATTTTAAATATACACAAGTTGAAGCTACTGAACTGCACTTGTATTTTGAATATTGTCCCTGTGTGAAAGCAAAGATATAAATTTTCTCTTAAGTGTCTTTGACTTAGAAGTTCTACCTAGCATATCTGTTAAATGTCCTCTTCATAGGGGAGAAGCGACCACGACAATTTTCTTAAAAACACATACCAACAAGTGCTACAGCAAACTGTGAATGCTCAGATGCAGCAGACTTCTACATTAACTGCTCAGAAATAGATCTTCAGAGAGGGTAAGATACCATAGGAATGTGTATTTTAAGATATTCACCAGTGTTAGTATTGAAGCAGCTTGCTGGCTTTCGGGGGCCTCTGCACTGATCTCTCTGTCCTTGGCTTCATTTGTTTCTTCTGGTGCATCAGTGAGTAACCCCACATCATCAGTACAGTTGCCTTCTACTGCCAGCTTAATCCTATCTTCCTCTTCATCCACAATTTCATCGGAGGCTTCTGTGAGCATTTCTAACCTGCATGAACAGAAGTAGCCCAAGGCTTATTCTCAAACTGAAAAAGCCAACCAGAGAAAGGCCTAGGCCTTCACCTATGTATAATGTACCCCTTCCTTTTCCTGACAGGGAGAACAAGAGTGTCACCCAGTGCTTCCATTTAGTTCACGTGAAGGCACATTTCATCATATACTCCAGTAAAACCCAGCAGGTTCTACTACAGTTCACCTTCAAGATCATTATGACAACACTGCACTACATTCAATAGCTGTATGTTGAGAACATTGAAGGACTTTGGTTGCAATGTATTTATAAAACAAGGGAGACTCCCCTTCCCCCATGACAATTTATTTCTACACTGCAGCTAAGAAACTGCATGGGAACAGAACTCAACAGAGCAATTTAGCAAGAAATCTGTTTCTTGGGAAAGCTCAACTTCAAAATCAAGACCATCAATGGAAGCACACACACACTGACTTTGTCAGTGGGTGTCTTCAAATCTTATTAGTTGCTTTTTACAGTTAATGTGAACAATATTTGGTAGGAGACATTCTAGTGCTCCTCCAGTGGCTTAGAATCCCCAAATGGTTTCACAGGAAGATGTACATGGAATGGAGGAGCATCAGGAATGGAGTTAGCAGAGAAACCAAGACACCATAAACCTAAAAGAAGGTGAATGAATTGACCACACAAGGGAACAAGACTTTACCCCAATTCCAGTGAATTGGTGAGACGCTGGAACAGGTTTCCCAGAGAAGCTGTGGATGTCCCCTCCCTGGAAGTGTTCAAGGCCAGGCTGGATGGGGCTTTGAACAAACCCATGTAGTGAAAGGTGTCCTTGCCCGTGGCAGGGGGGGGTTGGAACTAGATGATCTTTAAGATCCATTCCAACCCAAACTATTCTATGAGTTGATGATCTCCTCCAAAACTACAGCTCTTTCATTTGTCTAAGAACAGGAGGAATGAGCAGAATTGTTCAGGCATAAACAGAGAGGGAGGAAAAGTGGCTTTACCAGTCTTCCTCAGAGCCCCTTTGCTCTTGTTCCTCCTCCTCCTCCTCCTCCTCATCTTCAGCCAGTTCTTGTTCTACTGCTTCCAGCTCAGCAGATGTCCTCTCCAGCAGAGCTGACACAGCATCCTGCTCACAAAAAAAAGAGAGAAGATGAAACCAGAACTGTGTGATACATAGCAGGTAAAAAAATGACAACTCTTGCAAGAGGTGCATTACCCTGAAGCTCCTTGATGCCAGCAAAAACATGACTCAGATCACAAATATAAGGGGTTTGAATTTTCACTGTGTAGCACATGAAGTTACTGTTTTTATACAGAGTAAATGGCAAACAAAAATAGATTGTTTGTACAATGATAATGGAATCAGATATGTTCCTGTCATCCTTTAATGTCTCACCTCTTCCTCTTATACTTAAAATATCCCTAGGTAAAATAAGGTTCTTCTTAAAAGTTACATTTTTTATTGTAGTTCTCTTAAGGAAGTATTAAAGCAGAGAAGCTTGTTTAACCAGTACAGTTAGTATGTGTTTTACATAAACAGCATTTCTGGTGCAATGGCTTTAAGTATGCAAATTCAAATGACTAACAAATAGCCATTTTTAAAGTGTTCATATGAAAATAAAGGAAGCTCTTAAATAACATTCTTTTAAAAATGAAACAGAGCTGAAGTGTTTCAAATTGGAGTGCAATTTTGGATCCTGCTAAGGAGCATCAGCCCTATCCACACTTGCTAACAAGACTGAAACCCTCCTAGGGGTCCTGCTCACACACAAAGTCACTATTGACAAAAGGGCCTGCAAGACAACGGTGCCTTGGACCTTCAGGGAACCACATTCACATGTTCAAATGACCACAGTGCAACAGCACAATCGAGTCTATGGCTTTTTCTTGCTGTTACAGTAACGGTCAACACATTACTCACCAAGTCCAACGACTGCTTGCTTAACAGAAACATGGATTCTTCATTTTGTTCCTTGGTATTTTTGTTAGGAATTTGCTTGCAAGGCAACAGGTTGTACCACAGAGTACAAGTCTCATCAGAAAATGATAAATCTGCTAGACTGATCTGAGTCCCAGCCTGAAAAAGATAAGAAAGGGGAAGAAAATTGTTTAAATTTGTTTTATTTTTTCCTGATAAACACCTGAAAACAAATTCTACAGTATTTATCATGTAAAACCCACAGCACAAGTTTGACATGAATTTTAATTCCCTTTTTAACTGAACAATTTTCTATTTCCCTCCACTTCTAGTTAAAATAAACAAATGGAAGTACACGGAAAGGTCCTTCAGCTATCTTTTATTTCAGCCCGAGGAATTTCTCCCCATATGCACAGATACAAACCCCTCTGTATCACTGTTAACATGTCTGCTTCCTACAGCATTCAATAACGAGAAACTCTTGTCAATGAAACCTGCAGCATCAACTCACGGAGCAGCAAGTTTCAGTCAATTTTTCAGTTGTTTCACCACAAAAAAAAAATCATCAATATGACAAACAATAACAGATGATCTCCTTTGCTCTAACCAGTGAAGAAGCAGATGAAAAGACAGTAGAAGACATTAAGAAATCCTTTCATTTGGACTAAGTTGGCATGCTGGAAAAACTTAGGAAGTACTTGTGTTTGGGCAGTGCCTTGGAGATTAAAATCCTCTGTTCTTTGGCAAAGCAAATCATATTCACAGCTACTGGGCTGTGTACACAGCTCTTGCCAAACTCAGGTAATGCTGCCCAGGACTTTCTGCTGGGGGTGGTGCTCCCAACTCTTTCTTTTGCTCTTGTGATTAACCCTCATGTCTTTGGTGTGGGGTTTTTTTTCGTTTGTTCTTGTGGGGTTTTTTTCTTCACCTTTGTATCCTACATTTTGTTGCATTTTTGATTTGCTGCCCTTCCCTTACCCAAGGGGAAACCTGTTGCATATTGAAAAAGGCCAGCACATTCCCCAGGCATTAAGTTAACTTCTTCATTTTTAAAAGTGAGAGGCTGTTCCCAGTAGTTGGAGCTGATGAACTCCACCATATTCCAGCATCTCTTCAGCGTGTTGTAACTAAAAATCTCACTGTGCAAGTAAGTCAGGCTCGTGGTGAAAAACTAAACTGTGTTCTACCACACCATGCAAAAGCAATCTGAAATTAATTGAAGCATTGCTAATTAGGTGATGACCACACCAACAAGAAAATTAAAAAAGGGCCAGTTTCCAATCGACTGGTCATGAATGTCATGCCTTTTTATTATTTCTACAGATCATAAAGACTAAAAAGGTGGGCATCGTATAATCTACAGCAACATGCAAAAATGTAGTTTAGTTTGTTCTTTGTGACTAAATTGTGATAATGAGTCTGTGGTTTTTTTTGACATACCGTGGCTCTTACGCAGCTTCTATTTTAAAATCTAGTGTTAGAGTTAACACTGCAATGAAGTTTATAGGTGTTTTTATGTTCAAAACTGCAAAGATAGAATATCAATCTGTAATTAAAGGCTTAAGGCAATGTAGTGTTAGAATTATCAAAACACCTAAATCTTCCATCCAGGATTAGATTCTGTATCAGGAATGTGAGAGAGAGATGGTATCTTAAGCACTATAGCAACAACCAAGTTACGCTTCAGACTTTCTCCAAGTACTGTAGAATTTTAGCAGCCTTGACCGTCAAAATAAGAGGAAACACTATAAACAGATACATGCCAAAAAACCCCAACCAACCAACCAACCAAAACCCCAAAATAAAACTGCATACCAAGCATTCTTCCCGACGACTTCTACTGACAGCACAGACATCTACTCTCAGCGTCTTCTGTAGCAATGGTACTTGGGAAATGGCTACTCTGAATATCTCGTTGAATAAAATGGTTTCCATGGCAGGATGAACTTTTGTGCGGAACAGACAGCTGCTATCAGTTGAGGATGGGAGCACTGCTACTCTAACATACCTGCCGGAAACAAAACAAAGTCTTTACCTGTATGTAAGGTCACACTTGCTGGTGACGCATGATAGAAGTTGACCCCATCAACTAAAGGGCTGCATGGCAAGAAAATGAAACAACAACAAATCAGAGTTGGAATGGAAAAAGAGGTGAAAAAGAGAAGTGAGAAAGTCCTCCCACCCCTCGCAGAAACATTTCCCAAAAAGGAATTTCTGTGCCTGGTAAGGTAGTAGTGAGAGAGGTAGCTATTTCTGTCTCTATACAAATTTACCCTCTGGTTTAGTACTGTGAACGCTGAATATCATGTCACAGAGGAGGAAACGTGACCTTAATGTCAATTAAAGAAATGAGAAAAATTTGGGTGGATGTAAAAAACTGTTAGAACAATGTAAGCAGCACTGAAAAGCAGTGACGACTTTCAATCTTTCAAAGAAAGAAAGGAAACAAAACCTCCAAAGAAACCAGAAAACTAAGGAAAATGAGGAAAAATTCATAATATATTAAGCGAGACTGAGAACAACGCATCTTGCAAGCCTGGATTTAAGCATAGGGAATAACTCGAAACTGTTACACGGCTGCATTCTTTTTATGTAACAAATATGAATGGATATTATGTGGATAAAAATAATACCAGCTAATTTGCAGGGCTCATTTCAGTAGTAGCTCGATAAAGACATTCCTAATACAGTTTGCACGTGTAATCTATTGTGCAGTTTCTCATACACATGAATGAGCACGGTAATTGTTTTACGTCTTTTCTGTGCCTATGCATTAGTCTATTTCTGGTATTTGCTTTAAATATAGTTGACAATCACTGCAGAATAGAACGCAGCAAAACTAGCTAAAGTGAGGAGAAAAAGTGGGCCGAGGAAAATTATTCTGGAAGAAAACTTGTTCTCCCAAAATTTCTAGTATGATTCCTATATTTTCTGGTAACGACTTTGTACATATTGTTGTTAGTATTATTAAAAAATTAGTTTTACATTCATTAAACCAAAGGAAATTAGGTCTGTGAGAAATCAGATTTAGTTATTTGAATTTGGGCATAGTCTTCATTCCCCAATTATGCCAAGTTTATTCCAAGAATGGGTAAGATCTAAGTTGTTTGTTTTGCATGTATAGCTCGGAGAGAAGGTATCCAGCATTTTGACAAAAAATAATTAAAAAAAATTTCCGAAGTGAAGTGGTAGCATAACTCCAGTAATGCTGCTGCTGTATTCACATTAGTGCAGGGGAGCAATCTGGATGGTCTACTGGAAACAGACATTTTAATAGATTAAGCAACTAGATAACATTGAGAAAATAGGAAGGAATAGAAAATAAAGTATGTTTAAAAGGTGGTTCATTGGAACTTTCTTTGAATGGTTGCTAAACAATTTATTGGTATCGGCCACAATGAGGGGTATACAGAGAAGTGAAAGGCTGCTCACTGGCTTTGTTTTATGAGTGCTTACTTTTATTTTAATTAAAGAGGTTAAAAAGTAAACCAGTGGCTCAGATTTTGCTGTGACAAGCCTATGACTTTTCAACTGATGAAAACATGACTCTGACACAAATAATAAGTATTCAGTTAGGCTCTACCTACTCTAGAAGTGAACAGCTTTTACAAACAGTGTAGAAACAGGTTATCAAGTCAGGCCTCATGTTAGATTTATTCTTCTGTGTGTAAAGGTTCAAAAAAGTACTAACCTATCCATTTTGATGTTCTAGAAAATATAGTTATAGCATTATCTTCCAGACCCCAGTTTATCACTGTGTGTGTCTGGACAGTATATAGATACAGGCACATCATGGCAAGTGACAGAAAAATTGCTACTTGCAAGGTCCTTGCTTTACCCTGTCCTTTCTTCCTCCTTGTTTTGTGTAGCTTTAGTTTTATTACATTTTTTTTAGCAGCAGCAGCAGGTCTGGACTTCTGCACTGAGGACATCTGACTGCTAATTGCAATTTCATACTTTAATTCCTAAAAAGATGCCAGCTATGACCTAACTTTATCTTACTGAACATTTTGTTGCCATTCTTTTTATATTCTGTATTATCTACTTTTCATCTCATCTGTATCCATTTATTCTTCTATAGTTTTTCTGTATTCTTGTCCTAAATACTAGTGGACTTGGAAGGTCAGCAGGGGAAAGATGGAGGTCAAAGAAGGAAGGATGGTGGTAAACAAACATGCTATTAAAACCAAACAGAAAAATCTAACAAGCACCCAGGCCTGTATCCTTATACATCCTTTCCACATTCAGTGACTTCCTATTAATCTGCCAATCAAATTCAAGGTGATGGGGGACAGGGGAAAGAGAACCAGCAAGAAACCCACATTTTCCAAGGATTGATTGTGTTCTGTGCTAATGTTACTATGTTCCTCAACAGTTTAAGACAGCTTTTTGGTCTGTAAAATAGCCCACTGAAGTACAAGTGACCCAAGGAGCCAAGGCAAAGCTGTACTTGTTTGTACAGATGAGAGTATTTGATTAGAATCTCCGTGGTAATATTTTCTTATTCAGGTATATTTTGTTCATCTCCTACTTATGACTTCTGTTGTAATTACTTTTAGACCTTTCCTGTTCAACACAGGAACTAATTCTCAACAGACCTCCATGCTCCAGTTGCTAGGGAGGGTGTATCTCAATGTGGCTGTGCTTGTCCACCTCCAATTTATCGATTTACCCCTTACCTTTAAAAGCTCACTTAGAAGCCATACTATTTTAACATCATTTTACATCAAAATGCCACATAAATGTAAGAAGCAATATTCTGAGCTGAAAGAAAGGCAAAGAATCAAAGGAATGCTTTTAGAAGCTACAGAATAGCTGCTCTGCACTCACAAGGCTACAGAACGTTTAAGAACACTAAATGAAGCATCATTTTTAAAAAAACATCCTGTTTGTTCCACTTCAGTGGAGCATCCAAATTTCCTGATAAGTTATTTTTCTTGCTGCATTACTGGACTATGTAAAGGTTAAGTACTAATGCAGTTTGAAAAGTATTATACATATTTTAGTGCCGTTAAGCAGTAAATCAATCCCTTCCCTGTGAGAATTTGTACAATGTATTATTATACTCTCATATTTCAATGCTACTGCTCAGTGATTGTTTGACTTACACTTTAGAGCCCAGGGGGACAGAAAAGGCTGGAAGGTTTCTGAGCTGTACTATGATTATCACAAAACTTGAATTCCTCTGGTCATACCTGTTAAAGAAAGGACAACGTGAGGGAAGTTTACTATTCACGTTTACGTTCCAATGGAAATATTCCCTTTGCTGGTCACTTACCTGAGTCCTATTTGTACCTGGGCAGCCTCTAGAGTTGTTGCATCATCTTCACTATATACAATGTCCTCGGTTTCATTTGGTCTAGGGGCAAACAGGCAAATAGTCAGATTTAGGTGAATGATAGTTATCTCTCAGCAGTAATTAAGCTATGCAGATGCAGATTTATATACATTCTCCTCAACAGGCTGATTTAATTAGTGTGCACTCCAAATGAGAATTTCAGAGCCTACACAACAGCAATACCTGTTTTGGGGACAGTCGCTGCCTGAACAGTTTGACAACTCCAGTAATGAGTCCTTAGGCTGATTACTGAAGCAGGCCAGACTAACAGGGAAGAGGAAAATTCATGACTTTTTCCCATACATACTTTAGTACTTCTTTATCTCTCTGAATACAAAATTGGAAATTAAAATCTGTAATAAACATCAGACCACATGTAAACTGGATATAAAATCCTGCTCAGGAGAACATCTGAGAAGCAGGGGCTCTGTGACATGAAGAGGTTTCTGGGCAAACAAGAAGCATCTTTCCTCTGAGCCTCTTTTCGGAAGCATTCAAAGAAATAAAGAGGCTTAACTCTTGCAGCTGAAGAGCACCTCTAGCATTGAGCGGAATTACAGAGAATCCATGCGCAAAATAATTTCCACTCACTTTCTGGGAGGTTTGAGTGAGGATGTGGTATTAATGTGTTTTATTGATTTTTAAAACTAGACTGTTGGGATCAATAAACAAGATCAAGATAGAAAATGTCAAGACAGGAAATGTGGAAAATGACACAGACGTCCCAACAAGACATGACAGCATTATTTTAAGACTTTGCATTTAGAGGCTTCCTTTTTACTATTCATTTCCTGGCTGATGGCTAATTTGAAAGAGTGTATTTATTTCCTCTCCTGCCTTAAATTACTCAATACAAAGAACTAGTCTATATAGCAGAAATCACTGTACTGTAAACTTCAGGAGCACACTGACAAATTGTAAGTCATTCCATCCATAGTTCTTGTAAAGACACTTCTTCTAAGCATAAGCATCTCACAGAGAGGCACTCATTACCTTTTCACTACTTCCTGCTCACCAGTAAGAGCATCCACACCTGGTGCTACCACAGAATAACCAGTCTGAATCTTGGCTTGCACAAATGGCAATAGCTTCCTTTTGTACACAGGCCTAGGGGTTGCACCTGTCTCCTTTTTTCCTGAGCAATGACTGGAAGACAACAGGAATCTGTTGTGGTTTCCACCCATCCCACCACCTGCAGTCATTAGAGAGGACAGCTAAAAATTTGCTCCACACAACATCCACAGCTTTTGTTCCAATGTCTGCTCATTTCTACCCACTGGACTTACAGCTGGAGCAGACAGTAAGTTTTGAAAACAGTGGCTCACAAAACCAAAATTATCAGCCAAGCGAAGGCCGAGTTTTTAATAGATGTGAGTTTATTTCAGCCTAAGAAGTTGCACTGGGTCTAACTAAAGACATGGTCTAATACTAGGATTCTAATACTAGGAAACTAATACTAGGATTCAGAGGTCAGGGTGAAATATTGATCTGTGACCTAAAATGAGATTGACCAGACATTGTAACAGTTCAGGAGAAATCCCTTTTATATTTGAGCTTTTTTATTTGATCTCATCTATTTTTAATACCTTTTAATTTGTGAAAGGCTCAAGAAGCAGAAGTAATTTTATCAGAGGCCAACAAAACCCCTTTATGGTACCATAATGAACCTCTACCTGTCCTAACAGAAGAGAGTTTAGGCTGGCACCAGAAGACAGGCAGCTACATCTTTGTAACCATCCTTCTAAAACATCTCTCAATATTCAAATGGACAAAAAAAAATTCTTAATATCACCTGCTTGCCAAAACTTAAGTGAAAAATAAAGATTTTGGTTTCTCTCATAGTTTGCAATATTCTTCTGTTGTTTATTCGGAAGTTCATTGTTCTCACTGCCAGAAGACAGACAATACTATATAAACTAGCATGAGGAATCCTGTAGAAAACGTCTTGTCAAAAAGCAACAACAGCAAATACACTTCTTATATCCTGTTCACCACAGTGGAGCACTACACCCTGGATTATTTCTATACCAACATTGCAACAGAGGATTTTCCTACCTTTCTGATAGCTTTGTAAAAAAGAAAATACACAAGCTATGAAAATATTCAATGCTATGCAATCTTAAGATTGTATCTAATCAATACAAGAAGTAATGAGTCACTCTGAGTAGAGTTAATACAGCTACATAGCAGAAACTGTGTAATTTACATCCAGCTTTTCTCTACAAACACTTCTAGCATGAAAAAAAAAAAGATTAGAAGGTAGCATATTAGTGCTACTCAACCAAGTTATGCAAGCACTCTAATGAAAATTTATTAGCTCAAAAAACCCAATCAAACTTCATTGTTTGGCAAATGTGCCTTCCTTTCAATATGAAAGTACAAAGCACTTATAAAAAAGGCAAGAACGAGAAACTACTTATGCTGGTATTAAGGCTGCTTACAGATGTATTTAATTTTTTTTTGTGGAAAGATTTGCATTATTTGTCAAACCTACTGTTTCACGGAAGCTTCATATACACCACTGTCTCCAGCTACAGACTCATCGGACACGGCAGCAGACACACAAGCTGTTTTCTCCTCGAGCAGGTGACCAGCTGTTCTTCTCCGCAAGTCAACACCTACAAAAATGAAGAATGAAAATTAGTCCACGAGATTAATAAGTCAAAAAGAGGGAAACACACAGCTTAGAAAGTTGTCAAGTTGAAAGCAGTGACCCTTAACTGAGTGTATCATGAAGTAGTTTTGTTCCACATCATTTAACATTCTGAGACTGTACTACTGTTATCACATAGTCTGGCTAGCGTACAGCCAAACTGATGAACTTGAAAATGCACAACTACTATTCCTTTCTAGAGATACAGGCTCCTATCATCATCACCTGTATCCGTCGACCTAGTTATTACTCTTGGTTATCAACCCTCTTTACCCTGATCTTTAATCTTGTGTTTGCCATATTCTCATTCTGCACTGTGGTAGCACTCTGGCTACGTGCAATGTGCTTGTCTACCGTTTATTAAATATTCAGAAGTCAGACAGACACCTTCTCCCCAGTAATATAACTGCTAGAAATGAAAATTCCCTCTGGTTTCTTATCATCAAAAACTTTTTATGCTACAGTCTCTTTACTATCAACTACTATGCTTTAATCTTCAACTGGCATTCACATGCGAGTGTCTCGCAGTGAAGCAGCAGCATTCACAGAAAGCCACGTTCTGCAGCATAGTAAGTTGAGGGCCTATGCAGTACTTTTTCCTGCCAAGGGGTGAGGATATTGGTATGCATTATCATCCCCACCTGAATCATGACTTCACATCTTGTTAAGATGTTTAAAATTTAAGGCTTCAGATTAGATGATTGATTGCTGCATTCATGCTTTTATTTATGGCAGCAGGAATGCTTTTTCCTTGATGATGAAGTGCTCTTTCCCTTCCCCCCACCACGTGAGGGGTGAAGGTGATGACATGATTTATTGATTACCCTTAGGAATTACCACAGCAGCCTGAATTGACTTTGACAATGACAGAGACTGACTGTGGAAGAACTACATGATATTCCAACTTGGTTTCTGAAAGCATGGAGATGTGCAGAGAAGCAGATATCTGTATGGTTCACCTGTACAGAGAAGTCAGAGACAGAGAAGCAGGTGAGCACTGCACCTAAAGAGCCAATGCAGATTATTACATGAAAACACTAGCTATGCTGTCTTTGGCCATGCTTGTCCACCTGCAAGTTAAGATTCAGCAGCATTCAGATTTGGAGCCCTGTAAAACTTAAGTGTGGGGGCTGAAATTTTCCATGCAGGTTTTATGCCTCCAGCTGACTGTTGAAAACCTTCCCGTTCGGCATCGCAGCAGTTCCAAGAATGAAATGGGAGCAGAAACACTGAACCAACCCCAGGTCTACATCTCCCTGCTGAGGTACTGAAGTTTCACCATGAGGCCCATTTTACTGTGGAAACTAGAGGTGTTGAAGCATAATTAATTAACACCTGGCTTTTCAAAACACGAGTGCTTGTTTTGGCAATCAATACAGATTAAAAGATAATTTGTATCATATATATGTTCCTATATGAGGAAGTATCAGCATGAAGTATCACAGGGTGATTTAATATTTTAAAACAATAGCTAGTTATAGTATTAGGGTATCTTTGAAGTCTAACAGGTCCTCAAAAAAAGCTCAAAAAAGTCAGACAATCACATGATGCCTTTGAAAATAATGATCTAAAGAAATAAATTTAAAATAATAATCTGATTCCTCATAGCCCTATGTTTTACCAAACTCCAAACCATCTTAAAGTCAGTTCTCAGACTAGGTGAGTAGCAGACAGATTGCGCAGACAAACAGACTGAAAGTTGTTGTTAATCTGGAAAGGATACGCTGCTGAAATAGGGGCAGGAAAATTGATTACTCTTTTTTTCCTCTTTTAGAATCTAAAGCAAAGTAACTACTGTGTTCCAATCTATCGAAAAGACAAAGGACAAAATGGTCCCCTCGTCCCCAAATCTCCTTCCATGTGTTTTCACTTTGCATTTCACAGGTTCAGACCCTTAGAACATCAGTTAATTTTTTTTTTTTTTTTCTTTCTGCATAGTTGAACAGAGGGGGCATTCCCAGCTTGTACTATGTACACCATACATTTCTCTTCTGGTGTCACATTGCTCTGGTCAATATTAAAATTACTACAGCACTACAGTAAGCTAATTAATTAACCAACATACGTTACAATAATTCCTTTTATATATATATATAAAAAAGCTAATTTCTCATTAAAGTATATGCCAGTATCAATATCTTCAGGTACTTTTATTAAAAACTGTCAAACTCTGGACACAAGGCTTTGAGCCTGGCAACAGATCTGGACAATGCACACTCTAGAGCAGGCTGTATTTAATCTAAAGCACCCTAACTCCTTAGTTAGCCACTTTGCTATCAACTCAGGCCCCAAAATGCGTAGCTGGGAATGCTACATGCTGATCAGGCTTCCAATAGGGCTGCCAGTGCTCTGCACAAGTGGAAAGCGAGCTCCCTCATTTTTCCTTTGGGAAAACAGAGCTGCTGCGTGACATAAACACACGAATGGTTTGCAACATACTTAATGACACAGACTGACACTAGAAAAAGTCAATAGATGAACAGAGAAAGCACAACATACTGTCAATCCTAACAAAAGGCAGCAAAGTCAGTGCTCTAAGATTGAGGACAAGCCATCAGTTCTTGACAGCTAGGATTTCTGAAGTTCTGACTCTTTGAAAGGCATTGACAATTTAAGACCAAGTATATTGCATGGCTTTTGCTGCAGATTAAAAGAGGAATTCAGCCATCCAATTAAACGCAACTAGTTAACTAGTTACTAAGGATACAACAGTAACTCACAGGATTATTCATCCCACCTTCCTTAAAGGGAAGTTTTAGGACAAGATGACTCATCATTTAGGAAGTTATCCACAGACTGCAGCGGAAGCCTAGACTAGTTTAGGAAGTCTCTTCTAACTCAGATGAAAAGCTGAAAGCTACAAAATCCATGTAAAAAAAATAAAATGAGGAGAGTCTCACTGTAGCTTACTTGGCACGTGATAACTCATCTTTCTTAACTCACATAAAAAATGAACTGCAGATCTTTGAGTGGCAGCAGGTTCCAATAACTAGATATACATACGCACATAAAAGTCCAGAAATCTCTTTTACTGAAGATGTTAGTTTATAACTTACTCTTCAGTGAGAAACAACATGTTTGATTTCAAGTTACCAAAAACTGCCAAGGGTATTTTTTGGTCTATCCCCATACATCCTGATAATACCTGGGATCACCACACATCCTTCATGTCTCCAAGATCCAGCTTCAGGTTTTTCTTTTATTTATTTTTTTTTCCATGAGGGAGTCTGCAATATGTGAACTCTCCTTCTGAGACAGCTATTGAAAAGTGTAGATGGAATCTGGGTGATTGTAGCTCTCTGCTGCCAGAAAGAGAAGTTATGTAACCTCCCTCAGAATTACTGACGGCCCACCACAGCAAATATATGCTGATCATGAAATTCTTCAGTTACATGAGGTACCTTCCCCTTCAAGAGCCAGCTCTTAGTTCAAAATTTTCATGTTACATATATGTTTGGTAGCAGATCTATTTTATTACCTGAACTTCCTTCATGTAGGGAAGGCAGAGGCTGCCTAATGCCTTCATTAAGTTCTTTATCATCTGTAGGAATCTGAGATCCTGCTCTGGCTTCAGAGTTCAATATTATTTGGTTCTCACAGAGACTAATGCCTGCAAAATCACCCGAAAGGTCACAGTCTTCGAAGTCCGTAGTGAGGTGGTGCAGAGGGGAATTTTGAGCTGACACTGAAAATGCAGCTTCTAAAACCAAAGGGGAGCCTGGAGGGGACAAGGAGGACAGTGAGGATCTGGAAGACAGTGACGTCACGGATTTGGGAGGCTCAGTCAACTTGGGATGGTCTGCAGCTGAAGGAGAGTCACTGTAACCCAGTCTCCCATGGGAACTGACCACTTCATTTTCATGAATAGTAGTGATAGGCCCCGAAGGAATGTAACTGCTTTTTTCTTGCAATATGTAGTCGAGTTTATACTGATAGTCCAAATCTGTTATTTGATCGCCTTGGTTATAGTAGAGATCCGTGGAGCTGAGCGAGTTTAGTGAACCTCTGCTTGATGTGTTCAGAGATCCCCGGCTGGATGCCAGAGATCCCAGACTGCTCCCTGAAGACACAGATAACGTACTGGCTGAGAGGCTGCAAGGAAAGCACAAACATGTACACACTGATGTTACTAAATTAAACCAGCACAAAAAGTACAAGGCGAGATAAGACTGACTGGAGCTGCTTAAGGCATTATATTTTTTAAGCACCCATACTTGGCTTAGGCTTAGATCTGTGTGCCCAACCTGCAGGTATCAGGTCAATTTATCCATCTTGTTGCCAAAGCCCTTTTTCTTCTGGAGAAGGCTGCAGATCTGACTGGGCTGGCAGTAACAGCAGCCTTCTCAGCTGCTATATTCCCTCAAAGTTCTGGGTGCTTGGGGGGTCAGTGTGACAGGAAAGGGATCCCCATGAAGGAGGTTCTGGCAGCATAGTAGTGCTGACACTTCTAGAGTAATTTAAGCAGCCTGTCCTCTGCCCAAGCACCTGGGAAAGATGGAAATTAGAAGGACACATTTTACAGCAGAAGTCCTTCACGTCTGTAAGACAACACACGCTCTACATGCACAGTAAATCTAACTACACAAGCATGACAAAGGCCATCTTCTCCTTTTAATAACAGGAGGTAAGGAGCTCTTCAAGGCCAGAGAAACTGTGTCAATGCCTTGGCTCAGGAGAACTCTGCTGGGAAAAAAACATCTGGAACAATAATTCAAGACAGCTCCTTCTAAACAATTAAAAGACATTTCTGAACAGTAACAGAGCTATCAACTTTAACAATTTTGCCACTGGGCTAAAAAACGGCTTTTAACAGGACAAAGAGGCTCTCAAAAGTCCAAACACGAGCACAGATATACTTAAAAAAATTATTTAAAAGACTCTTTCCCTAACTATTCACCAGTCAAGATGCAATTTATGGGATCTGGCTGTCTGAAAAAGCTAAGCCAGCCTAGATCCCAGGAATAGGATGGTATGGCTTATTATGAGAGGACCTTTATAGAATGCTTAGAAACAGCTTTCCTCGTAAAGCTCCATAGCTAAACACTGTATCAGTGTCTGATTGGTCTTTCCCACCGGGATATGCAAGAAAACCCAGGATTTTCTAGATAAATATAATGGAAACATGGTTTGGTAGCCCAGGGTAACAGTTCAGAATGGAGACAAACTCTTCCCTAGGACCAGTTTTATTTATCATTAATATTAGAATACCCATCAGAGCAATGAGTTTGAGTTCACAGTTGCTGTAACTGTTTACTTTTTTGTTATCACTAAGAATTGCATAAACCAAGAGTCAGATTTTGAATCAGTGACTGCCAGGAAAAAAAACAGTGTCCCGAGGATACATTTCTGCCAACAGAAAGCAAAAGTCACCGTTGAAGAATAAAATCAGTATCAGCTGTTCATATAAGTATTTACATGTACATATACTCATTAAGCCTCTCCAGTTATGACACATAATTTATTCTATATATTTATACTATTTATGGCCACAGTTCTAATAACTCATTTTAGACAGAAATCGGAGAAACTCTTTGGTCTCCTCAATGACAGGATTTTGAAGATAATGACCAATTAGAGAATTCCTCATTCATTTATTTATTTACACTGAAGCAAAATAATGTCTGCCTGCTCAATTACAAAAGCTGTGCAAAAAATCCACTCAGTCCAGTCCTGAGTGCTTACTGAAATTATACAGGTACATCAGGTGTGCATGGTGGCAAAATGCTGGAAGCTATTACACTTGCATTTTCTTACTTAAACAAATCTGTTCAGCTTCCAGCTAAGAGAAAAACCTAAGAATGAAGTTGAGGCATCCAGGTCCACTAGACTGTCACTGAAAACATGGTTTTCATTATGCAGAACAGTCTCACCTCCTAAGCTGTGAATGCAAATAAGTGGTTAACTTCGTCGTTTCTTCAAGTTTCTGTACCAGCTCTTTTCTTCTCTCCTCCAGTTTCAGTCTGGAAAAAGGGGTACATAGGAAAGTGTTACAAAATAATCTGGAGGCTAAAATACTTCATAGATATGAGAGAAACCAAGAGAAGGTCCCTCATATTTTCATCTGGTTGCCAGCTATGAAAACCCAAGAGACTGTGTTAGCTCTCCGTCTGAAACCCTAACTATGTCAGCAGTGACTTCACCTGCAGAACACCAAGCACTGTAACAAACCTGCTGAGTGTATGAGCAAGTAGGGTGTTGGTTGGTACATTCACACTGTACTAAGGGCAACATGCACCCAATAAAAGAGTAACAGATGAGTACTGGGAAAATAGCTGCAACTTCAGGAAAAGAAGATCTACACTAATACAGTTTTAAAAAGCCGTGCTGTAGACTGGCTTCTCAATTTTGTTTCCAAAAACAACCAAACAAAGAAACAAAAAACCCCAAAGCCCACTAAATACCAGTATTAGTTCTGATAATACAAGAACTTGGGGTAGCACTGCAGGAAGTTTAAAATTCAAGCACTCCCTTTGATTTCTAAGGCTTCAAATAAAGACAAAGCACAAGAAATCATAGCAGCATTCAAGCACAAGGATCTGAGACGATGGACCATATTTAGGAGTCCTCGGTAAAGATTTCTACATCCTCAACAGCTTTGTCATCACCTCAGAGTCATGCAGCATTGTGATGCTTATTATCAAGGTTCATCTTTAAGAAAAGGCAGGATTTATTGCCTCCTGCATCATTACCCAGTGTAGGTCTAAAACCACAAACAGTAGACCTCTCCCATACTTTTTGGCTGTCCGCTAGCAGAATGGATTCATTAAACATTACAGTGATTTTTAACTTTTCTAGTTGCCTTTTATCACTCCATTTACAACACAAAATAAATTCCTTTCCCTCAGTGGATTCAGCTAAAATTCTCCTGTAGTTGTGGATTAGTATATGCTCCTCTAGCCCTTGCTCAGTCAACTGATACATGCCACAAGTTCTCAAGTAACTAATCTGAGCCATTAGAAGGTATCTCCCCTCCTTACAAAAACAAAACAAAACAAAACAAAACAAAACAAAACAAAAAAAAAAAAACCAACACACAACCAAAACCACACACACACAAAAAAAGTTGATGCTTATTCTCAGAAACTTTCCTTTGGCCTTTCTGGCATCTGCAAGATGTATAAATTAAAATTCAAATGCAGAGAAGACTTTAAAAGAACAAAACCCAAAAATCAGCCATTGCTTTCTTATGCAAACTGAATGAAATACTCAGGAGTTCCCAGAATTCACTCTCTTTGAGTGTCAGATACCAGTAAAAAGACATTAAGTCCTCAATGCAGCAAAGCATGAAAAGCACTTGTTTATATCCATGCTTATTCAGTGAGCAAATCCGGGTTATGAAAAGGTGAATAAGTTACCCTGAGGTCAGCCAGGGTGTGAACTTCCACTCCACTGCCTACGCTGCACGTGCTCTTACACCGCAATAATGTGCTCATCTGCCAATACCTGCAAAGACTGTTAAAAGCATTCATGGTATTTTTCTTTGCCCAGGAAGACACACGCCCTGGTTTCCTAACCAAGAATTATGCTCATCTATGGTATCAGACATTCTTTCCTACCATTTTACTATTTATCAATGCTTTCTGTCTTCTTTTAAAGCCTCATCTATCCTGCTTTTCCCAAGCAGGAGTGCTCTTCACTAGCTCTTTTGTGGATTTTCAATAGTGAACTCTCATTTTATCTTCAAGGAAGAGGCACAAAAATTGCTGTATGTGTTCAAGTACTAATGGGAAAAGGCAAGAAAGAAAATTAAAAGCTTAGGAACTTCTGACTGGGGTCCTCAAAAGAGTATGTGTTGTTTCACTGAATTTGTATTATTACAACTAAGAAGGTTGTTTTTTGTTTTGGGGGGGGGTTTTTGTTTGGTTTTTTTGTGGTTTTTTTTTCTCCAAAGGATAAGCAAACATCTGTTTTCCTTTATTATTTCAAGAAGGTTGATAGAATGTCATTTATCCCATATAAATCAGATCCCAGAAAAGTTATTTCCTGGATGTAATTTGATCTACTAGCAATTAAAGAAGTAGTGTTAATACTTGTAGGTAAATTTCAGAAAGATATTAGTGACATCAGAAACACAAGCTTGATGATGCAATAGCTTCTGGAAGTTAGAAGACACGCAGGAAATAATTTTATTATCTCACAACAAATTGAGATTCCAGGACTTATTCCTCATTCTACATCAGCCCAAATTAAAAACCAAGCAACCAAGCTACCAACCAACAACATTCAAACAGCAAACCTTCCTTCTTTATAGCATAAGCAGGAATTTTAACACCCCCCAAACCATGTAAACAAACAGCTAAACAACCATCTTGTGATCTATTCTGACATGAGCCTCTCTCAATCTCTCAAGTTTGCACCCCTCCTATACAAATTATCCTATTACTCATTGCAGGAGCGACTTGAGTATTAGTGAGTCATCTTACTCCGATGTTGATCTTACATTTAAAAAAAAAAAATTTAAAAGAGGGCATAGAATCTTAAAAAAAAATCCAACCAACCAAAAAATAAAACAAAACCCAACCAAAAACCAAACGTAAAAATGATAAAGTGCTTATAAAGTGCACCTTTCAATGCAAAGTTACATGGACACATTTGTTTACAATAGGCAGAAGGGCAGGGGCCAGTTTTGCAGGCAGGAGCACAGTCAAGTAGCTAAATCATGCATCTGTTTAAATGCCTGTGATTAGTTAGAAGCTTTTGCCAAGGACTAAAGCAGTCATGGAATCTCCCTGATGTGAAAGCAGAGGCAAGAATGTAGCAAACAGTTTTCAACAGTTTCACAATCCAGTTATTTCTGGATAGTTGCTGGAAGGCTTCTTAGAGCAGTCAAGAGCATGCCCTGTCTCTGCTTTCTTGAAGCTGATATGTTATGATTTATACCCTCCTTCTGTAAATTGATTCTGAGTACATCTACTAGTGGCAATTTTCAGCATCCTACTCCAAAATAACCCAGGGCTATGCTATAATGTTTTTGTTTTAAGTCAGAGTGAGTCTTTTATTACTTCCTCCTTTAGAAAACAAAACCAAAAACACACAACCCCACCCCCCCAAAAACCCTCAAAACACACCAACAAAAAAACAAAACCAAACCAAAAAAACCCACAAAACAAAACCCCCAAAAACCCACAGCAAAAAAAAAAACCAAAAAACCCCAAACAAACAAAACTCTCATAACATTAAGCTCTGACACAATCCATAGCTTCTTACACTGTTGCTTCCTTATCAGTACCTGTGAAAACACTGAACAGAACAACAGTGCAGCACTTTGAAATGTTATGGCTCCTCCACTGACAATGGAGAGGAGAATCTTCCTTGTCTCCAAGAATCAAAATGCTGATGGCTGATCCTATACAATTAAATGTATCCTTTTCTCAAATTAACATTTCAGGAAAAGTTACACCATCTGAATCCTTCTACAGAACGAAGATTTTCTTTATAGCAGACACATAAGAAATAAAAAAATAGCCTGGTGTGAAAGAATTTATCAGCTCTCAAGACATCAAGGCAGACAGTTTTAATATCATAAACAGCTGCCTGTAGAAATTCACTGGAGATTCACTGGAATAGCAAAGAAAGCAAACCAGAAGCGACCATAAATGCTACCTTAATGAGCAGGGTGTGACATGAAATCTTGCAGTAACCTAAGAAAAAAAGGGGGAGCTCTAACAACTAGTTGTGTCACTATACATTGAAAAAATATCTGCTGGTTCATTTCTTCTTGACAGTGGGAGACAATTTTACTTGCCCTTGGTACTCCAAGTTTGGCATTTGACACATATGGGAAAATGGTCAGGTGGGAAATTTTCTTCAGTACTAAACAAATCCAGAACACAAGACTAAGAAACTGGCTACCTATATACAGCATGAGTCAAAATTTAGCTATTACAACAGCATATTATCAAACTCCTAGATTCAAATTATTTGTGAATGCAATTCTATTATTGACCCCTTATTATACATTTATTAATGGAAGCGTGAAAGCAAGGGATCCATGGTACTTCAGATACTAACAACACAGACAGGAAACTTTTCCTGTAAAATTACAGTTGAGTAGGACATAACCCTTCTTCTAAACCATGCGTGAATTATCAATATAATGCAGCTTAATCTATTCTAAAGCAACAAGTATGTTTAAAAATCATGCTTAATACACACATACGTACTTTTTAAACAAAAAAAAATTCCTCACTACTTAGCTACGATTTCAGACCCAGCTTCAAAAGCCACTAACAGGAATCCTGCCATTCAGTGAAGTTGGAGCAACAGCAGGTGTTTCCCAGCAGTGGGAAGTGGGAAAGGCTTACAGTGCTGATTGTGTTACTTTGATAAGGCACGCTACGCTGATACACACAATGACATTTTGGGTTTATTGCATTTTATGTGTGCTAGAGGTGCCCATAAATTTATTTCCACTTGCAGCTGATGAAAAGTCCATTTGTGACAGTCACCTTTCATTTTCTTGAACTCTGAATCTGGCTAAAACAATTTATTGTGGGAGTTGCTTTGGTTACCAGTTAGGTAGCAGCAAGTTAGTAAAGTTTTGCAGTACTTAAACTTCTCTGAACTTTTTCCTTTTTTTTTTGCCCCTCTTTTGGTTGCATTTTTGTACGTAATAAAACTCACAAAGAAAGGCTTCAGATGTTGCAACAATTAAGATAATCTTTGTAACCTGAATTCAAATAGTTTACAGCTATTATCAGAAACGAGTGAATGATGTATTGCCCTCCTGCTGGTATGCTGACATCCCTCAGTTATTTAACATCTGTCACAGGCATTTTCATGCTGGTAACAAACGCAGAGCGGTTGATATTGCAGAGCACATGCAGGGTGTTCACATTCTCTCACAGTACAGAAGACTTCTTTGTGTTTCTGCCCAGTGGGCTAATAACAAATTTAATTAAGATCTACATAGAACAGTCACTGAAGGAAAACAGCCCATCAAGGCACAGTTCAGGGTCTGTGACGAGTACAAAGGTTAGATTGCAGAAAGCAGCATTTAATATTAGCAAAAGACAACCCCTTACCTTTCAGCAAGTGCTTGGCTGGGTGTGCTTTTTACAGACAGCAGCTCTTCTTCAAGCCTCTTCCTTTCTGCTTCTAGCTGCTCTAGCTCATCTTGAGTACGTTTGCGCGGCGTAATAAACTGGAGTTCTTTCAAAAGCTCTTCTTTTTCATTGATTAACATCAGTTTTTCCTTTTCAACATCCAGTGCCCCAGGCCAGGCTTCACTATCTAGCTTAGAGAGTTCAATCTTCAAGTTAGCCATGCTAAAATAAAACACAGCAAATTTGTCTGAGCCCAGCACAGCACACAAATCCCAGGAAAGAGAGAAGTGATACGTTATTTTGAACTGTATCAGAATGTAACGACATTTTCTATTCAAAGCCAGCCTTGCAATTAGTTTTACTTCAAAAGGATGAAGACTATGCCAGAAAAGCAAGCCGCTTATCCAGGCTGACAGAAATATGCGTATGCATTAAAAATTAGTTGCTCTCGTTCCAACGCCCAGTTGAAGCCATAACACTAATAAAAGCTTTATTCATAGTGATCTGTCTGGTAACATAGTAGTGTCACCATGCTTTCCTCATTGAGGAGTATGATGGATTATGCCTAAGCTGTTGGGAAGCTGACTGCTCCTCAGAAACACCAACGACCATGGTGAAACAACGAGCACCAGAGCAAGGCGCTCACTTCAGCAAAATGCACGTACGCAGATCTTAAAAGGCTAGAAGCATTGCTTTTCTGTATGATTAAAATAAAAGGTAAAATGACAGTGGCTACCTAAAGAAAGGAGGTTATTGACTCAGAAGTTTGAGTTTGTGCAACTGCTGTTCCCACTGCAGGTGTCAAATCACAGAGACAAGACTTGGTTATCCATACATGTTGTACAGATACACACATATAATGGAAGTAGAAACTTCCCTACATTATTATCATTCTATAGCTCAGTCCCAATCAAGACAAGTTATTTCCAGTGTACAGTCTACATAACAATTCTGTCTATGGGCTCAGCAGCGTAGCTTAAGAAGTGCAGGTCTTGCAATAGAAATCCATCTGTCCACTGGGAAAGCCTTAAAAATTCCCATTCCAAATGCCACATATCTAGTAAGATGACAACATTCAGTCACTTCCAGCTTTAGCCACACCAGAACCAGCTGCTAAAGATATGGAAGCTTTGCACTATGTTACAGCTCCTGACTTTCTGCACCTCTTTCTCATAGGCTGGGAAAAAGGCAGAGGAAGAAGTCAGAATAGAATGATGTTCCCATACAATCTAGGGCAAGAGGAACAGATCAGTTTCTTTTATTTATTTGTAACTGTCATAGTTTAAATACATCTAACTCAGCTCAACTGATGCAACTGCAATGTTACCAGGCTCTAGCTGAGGTGCTGACCTATGCCATACTTCATAAACAAACAGAGATAATTGGGTGTGTATAATCTTTCTGCAGTTCTGACAGATTTCTGGGAGAACGTTTTTCTTCTTTCCAGTTTGCTTCCTATGATTAACAAACTAATAATATCATGCTTATTTTGCATCTACAGGATTAATTTTACACTACGTTAAGGCATTTACTTATGGTTGAAGCTAAGAATAGTTAATGTTAACTAACTATCCCACTGCTTACACTAGAAGCTTAAGAGTAATCACTTCCCTTTCTTTTTCCATAGGTAACATTTTATTTTCACTTGCACCTCAATGGAAAAACAAAAGCTTCAAAAATGAAAACCCATACTCCCACCAAACTCCTGCAACAACGAATTTGACATAGGGTATTTTCACAGAAAAAACCCAATGCAAAATAAACAGAAATACTATGAGCAGTTGCTACCAAATGGCAGGATGAAAGGAAATTAAGCATTTCAACATATTTTGCAGTTCTTACGTGTATCATTTCTATTCAACAGTCCTTCAGAAGAGCAGTATTCAGAGGGGAAAACAACCAAATTATTTCAGATGGATAATGAAATGTTAAGATTTCATCTCCAGATCACTGGTTCTAGCTAACCTTGTTGTCAAAGTAGCTGCTACTGACAGCTGCTTAATGGGTTATGGGATGGTGATCTCCAAACAGTTCTTTTACTTCCACTGCTATAGACAACCCTCTGCTACTGTAACTGACACTCTTTTCAGCTGCCTCCTCAGACAGGCAAAGGACTAGATGAAAAAAAAAAAGAGCTGGTCTCAGCCTTTTAAGGAAGTCCTTGCTCAATAAGTCAGCAAAGACTATTAGCCAGATTCCACCTCTTCAAGACATTCTGCTGGCTAAGCAATGTAAAATATGCAACCTACAAAATTATCTGATAATTTTCAAGAAGTGAACTTCTTACAAAATGTTCTCTCATTTTATCACAAAACAGCTAAGATTTTGCACACTTAATATTTTAGAAAAGATGGCCAATACTGATTAAATTAGAATGATGATTACAAGGGCCATAATAATTAAGGGGTATGTAAGTGGGTACTGAACTTTATGTGCCAACTGGTATGTATCTTCACTATTCCAAGATACATCCAATTTATTAATTTCTTCCTGTAGCCACTGATAAAACCAGTATGTGCAAACACTTTAAAGACTTCAATGGTGTCTTCAAGGCATATGATTTTCTTATTTAGAGCTGAAAGAAATATTCATTACTGGGCAGTTTTCAGACAAAATTGACTAAAGATACCATTTAAATGGAGATTAATTTAACCTTGAAACACACTGATGTTACATAGAACAAATAGTTATGCAAAGGTAACTACATGAGCTGCTGAAATTTTGATCCACATTCTTGTTTGACTAATTTATGAGAAAGTAAGATCTTGTGCTTTAGTATTCCATATTCTGGACACTGCAATGTTTATGTTTTGTTTGGTTGGTTGTTAATTTATTTTAGGTAGAAGTGGTAAAGTGATTAGTGCCAGTAACTTTTTTGCTCCTACAAAGGAGAGACAAAACACAATGCTGGGAGTTCTTGGTATCAAAGCATAGTCAAAACAGATCTGGGTTTGGATCAGTTATGCCAGATGAAAAAAATGCTATCTATCTGCACCTAATAAACCGTCTGATAATTAATATTATATACATGATGATGCTGAGCCCAAATCATATATGTTCCCATACTGAACAAACACAATACTCTTAGCACTCTGATAAATGCATTGATTTTATAATAAAGTTTTATGAACCATAATAAGGACATAAAGGATTATTGTTGTTACCAGCAAGGATAGTAGCTACTACTTTGTATGAGAAGGGTATATATTTTATAGGGGGGGGGGGGAAGCTGTTTGTTCAGCCTTCTGCCTTTCAAACATAAAAACAAAATATGTCTTTACTTGGTACTTACATGCAATTTTTTTTCCCCAGTTTTCTACCTGACAATACCACAGAATATGCCAACTGAAATAATACTCAAATCTCATTTAGGAGATATTTAAATCAATTTAATGGCATTTTAGGGACAGTTAACACCTGGGGAGAAGTGCTATTTTTTATTTTATTGCCTTGTTTAGTTCTTTATAGTAAAAAAAAAAAAGTAACTTTGGATGTGGGATAACTTTTTAGAGTTCTGTTCATCTTACATTACAAAGAACCGCTGTAACAAAAACCATTGAGGTTTCTTAATAGATAACACCTAATTTTGTGTAAAGTATTAGAAAATAATACAATATAATTAATATCTTATTAATGGAGAGATATCTCCCCACACACTTTTTTAATATAGTGAATTATCCCCCAGTATCATGCAGCATTTCTGGTGCACCAGAAGACATGCCATTCTAATCTCAAATGTTCTGCTTTTTGATGCCCATTCTTCAGTGCTGTGGCAATTCATCAAAATGGCACTGCTTTCATGAGCAACCACTGCAGAACTTAATTTGAAAGGCATTCCACATTCATCAGTGGAGCAGTTGCTGATGTCTTTTCTCCTCAGGTTAAACTCATTAAAAAAACCAACCCCATAGTATTTAAATTATCAAAGTCCCAGGGTAAATAATTAAGCCTACTAAATCTGCACTGGAAGTCTGAGGCAACTCTAAAATTGAAGAGCCTTCAGTGACATAGTAAACTGAAATGATGATCCCAAAGAAGGATATAATGAACATAAATAACCTGGCACCTCATTTCAGCAGAGAGACAGCTTGCTCTATTCCCTGAATCCTGGAGCTGCCATTAATTTATCACTGTCTGCATTTACTTTCTTAACACATTCAACTTAGCATTTAATGTAAAACCTCCTATTCCAAAGCACCGACTGCTCCTGAAAGTCTGCTTGCCTTCTGAAGGAACAGAAACCTTTGCAGGAATGCCCGGTGCCGCCAGAGAATCGCCCACTAGAGGTCACTGCGAGCACAATGTTAGTGCTGCGGAGAGGCACCGTCCCAGCTCAAGACGGTGACTTCATAAAGCGACTAGCCCAATTACCTTCTTTTCGCCTCTTCATATTGCAGACTAAGTCTGACCTTCTCTGCTAAGTTTGATCTACTTCTTGCTCCAACCTGTTCAGAAAAGAAGATAATAAAATTTTAGTCTTATTACTGTGTAAAGTTGTTAAATGTATCAAGAAAACCTATGCACAGGCTAGAAAACATAGCTTTCAATAAATAAATAAATAAAAGCACACCCTCCTGCAGCCACAGACTTGCTGTTAAATGCCTAGTTAAGTATCTACTCGGATGTACAGAGTGGTGTTGTTTTCTTCTGATACAGCTCATGTATTTTTAACTTCTGTACTACCAACTGCCTATATTTCTTCACAGTAAAACAAGAGCATTTTCAAAGAAGTCTTGCAGTGACTGCACCCAAAATATTTACCTCCTACTTTGAGCTCCACTGAACACAAAATTTAGAACTAAGTTAGTGCATTTCAAAGTAAGACTTCAATAAAATTGCTACATAACATAAGCTTAGCTCTTTGGAAAACCTTGTACAGGCTCTTCTTATAAACTGAGCTCACAGAACTTCAAAGGCGGCACCAAAATTAAGCGCAGCTTTCTGTGTATGTAAAATATACAATGAGTGAAACAGAGAAGGTTTTAATGAATCACTGAACAAGTAGTTCCACTAACAGTTTTTCAGGTGCATGAAATGAAATTACCCATTTAAATTCTGAGCTCTTGTTTCTGAAAATTAAAACCAACTTCATACTGAATTAAGTCTGTACGGTGAAACATATCCTATAGACAGATGCAAAAAATACTATTGACTTACGTTGATCTTCACTGTACTGGAAAGGTTTGATTAAATCAGATTGTCATAAACATTTCATACCAAACATACACATTTCATCTGAATCTTGATTTAAAATTTATGGGGAAAACATCAGATAACTGATTCCAAGTAATTCTTTCAAACACACATATATATACACACCTATCAGCAACAGTATACAACCATTTGATTCCAATTCCAGTAACTGCAGCATTCTGAATCAATTTCTTTTTACATTTGACAAAATGGAAAAAAGCTCACCTCACCAGAAATGTCAGTCTGAGACCCTGTATCCAGAGTTTGCCTAGAAAAACACAGCTGGGAATTTACGGAGCTGGAATTCAGGTCTGATTCAGATGTCCCAATGGTCTGGTCAAGATTGAATTTCTCTCTCAGCTTTGCAAGACTCTGTCCAGGAAACAGAGAAAGAGGTAGCATTAAAGCTCCTTTGCACTTTACCATGTTTATACCGGTTTATCTCCAAAAGTTCTTTACCTAAGAGACTCAGCATAAAAATCCTGGGTTTACTTTATATTAAGCAAACTATCCTTTTATTCAAGCAGTTGACAGGTGACACAAAGGGTGACCAACACCTGTGGTCATGTGGTTTTGTGCCTCTTGGTTTGGAGTTGTGTTTGGTTGTTTGGTTTTTGTTTGTTTTGGGGGTTGGGGTGTGTGTCTGTTTTAACTTGCCAACCAATTAAACAGTTGGCTGATTTAAAAAAAAAAAAAAAAAAAATATCTGCTTTCAAAATAGGGCAATTTAGATTTGGAAAACTCTGACTGACTTAGAAAATTGCCGTGCATCTCAAACACCTCTCTCAATTTGTCCACTTAGTATTTTGAATTGTGGTTTAGAAGTAACATACACATTGTACCTTACATACAAGTTCAGAAATATACATTCTCTGCCTGACCTAAAGCAGGTTTTTGAACTAGTAATGACACAGGCTTCAGTTTCTGCACCTGAAAATTGATTTTAATACTAGTCTGGCTCAAAGAATTTTGAGACTTCAAGAATCTCTTAAAGTATAAAATGCAAAAGTATCATCAGGAAAGTGAGTCACGTTAAACTAAATCCACACAAAGCTTAAGTCACCCATTCAAAATACCTTCATTAAATCTTGTTTTTCTCTCTCCCCTGAACTTATTGCCTTTCTGATGGACTTCAGTTCACTCAGGATGGCTTTGGCCTCACACAGTTCGTACCCACTCTGGCCTCCAGACATTTTTTGGTCAATTCTACGCGAAAAGAAAATATTAATACCAGATAAAGAAATTAACAGTAGTATCTCTGCTGTTCTGCTTCAGGAAGAAGCACAGTTAGAGAACAGAAGGAAAGGAGATAAGAGATATAATTTCCTGTAACAGATATGTAAAGAGAAAAGAGGACATTGAAGTCTCCATTAAAATACTTATTACTGAATACCTACTACTTGGCAAAAATGTCAAGCTATCCGACACATACGCAGTCAATGGCTTCTGCTAACATCAGGAAATTTTATGGAAAAATCCTTCCATTGGCTTTAAAACCACCTCAGTTAAACTACTGGGGCCTTACCAAAGGCAGAAACTCCACAAACAATTCTAGTCAATCCAGTCTTAAAGATGTAAGGGGCACAGAGCACTGACAACTCTTACACACACTATCAGGAGTACAGCATTATTGCTGACAACACTGTCAAAATTCCCATCCTCACCACAACTCTGCAGCATGGAAGCTTCTTTTGGGTACACCTTTCATAATATTAACTGTTTGGGATGCTTACGGAAACAGGATTTATTATTAGCAGTATTCCTCTGCCCAGACCCACATCACACCACGGGCAGACAGGCAAGCTTCTTGGTACTAATCAGCCTTGTGGAGAAGAAACGTAACCAGCACCAGTGTTGTCTCAGCTTCTCTCTGGTTCACCCTAATCCTAGGCATTAACTGTCTGGAACAGTTGTTCTGCTCGGCCAGTCACCGGGCTCTCTTTATTCACAAAACCTCTAGATAATTAATACCATATGTCATACACTGGACAACTTATTAAATTCCTAGACTATCAATGATTTTTAAAAGTGTAACTTGAAAATAACAAAACAAAAAGCTCCTAAACTTAAGAAATAAAATGTTATTTCATTCTAGTGTTTCCGCATTTATTCCAAGTAGTACAGTTTGTAAACACATTTCTCAGATCTCTAGTTTAACTGAATATTTTATGGCATCATAGAAATGACTGCAGCCATGCTTTGCAAAATTAAAAACAACAGTCATCTTAACAAAAGTCAAGCATTTACTAGAGAATACATTCTTTTATAAATCATTTTTTCTATCATCATTCATCATCTTTGCTGGAAGACCTTAACCTCCTGAGCGAGGAATGAACATTTTAATGATCTTGAGCATTCTCTGCAAGAACAGCAACTCACACAAACACCTCTAACTGTATTCTATTTTCTTCCATGTTTTGCACAAAGACATCAAAGGTTCCACAGCAATCTTTTAAAGCTGTGAGCATGCCCGTTTACCTTTCTCCACATTGCAGTTTTTGTACAAACTAGAACTGCATTTGTGTAACAAAATTACCTATGTGACTCAGAACTCAAGATGCCTATTCAAGGATATATTTGTTTCAGCTTGAAAGTTCCTCAAATTTTTTCATAGGTAGGCACTTACTGTCTGACAACACTCAATTTCTGGTAACTTATCAGGTTGCTAAGGTCAAATAGATACAGCATATACCAACAACCGAGATCATGAATGAACAGTTGGGTAATATACCATATGCTGCCCAGTAATATGACATGCCACATTCAAATCACAACTGCTTTATTCTGTATATAATCAAGATGGACAAGAAGGATCTCTGACATATACGATATTCCATCTTCCTGCTTTAAATTAACGGGATTAGTACTGTTTGAAAGTGGCTGACTGAATTTTAAAAACAAACGTCCATTGTGTTTCTGTGGAATGCTGTTGACAGTTTCTGAAACATGCTTTGGATTCCTATCAAAATGGCTTGTGAGCAAGCTGCTTTAAAACAATACTTCATTGTTGAATTAATATAATAAAACCAGCATGATTGGCTAACCTTTAATCCTGGGACAGCAGCATGAGCTTTTATCACCTTAAGCTTTAGAATCAATGTGCTTTTCTTTCTTCTATATTTTGCTTCAAATGAAATCTGATTTATGGTTAAATAAATTCAATCAACTATCCTTTTCTCCCTTCACTCCTTGCTAGTCTTTATATATTTGAATAATAAACAAGTCTCACATTCCTGTTTTTGTCAAAATGAAAGAGGATAGAAACTTGATTGGCATCCTCCTAAGGTACTGAGGGTTTTCAGTTCCAAATTGACTACAAAGTCCTCATACCAGAAAAACATTTTTTATCCATTTTGACATGTCTCCAATTATGATTGGCCATTTCCCGGACCAGAATTTGTTTCTCTCATTTAAAAAAATAAAATAAAACAACAACCTACCGTATAGATCTGATTAAAATACAGAGGCAGACAAGATGTTTTTGTTAGAACTGGGAACTGAACTCCAATCTCTCAGCTCCGAACACAGATGCTCTGTCATCCTTTACAAATCACTTCTCTGCACTTTAGTACTCTACCTGGAAGCTGGAAATGCACTTCCCTTCTCTCACCTTTTGTCCATCTTCCCTATATATTCTGCAAGATCTCCAGGATAGAGAATATTACTTATCTGGCAGTACTATGCCATACATGGGAGGTCCTGAGAAAAAGGGTAAATGAATCCAGACAATATTATATTAACTGCAACATTCCTTCTGCTACTGGAACTGGTGTACTAAGAGCCCAGAGCTCAGGATTTACTGTGTAAATGTATCCTTAATGTATGGGTACATGCCACAATACAGAAAACAACGAGCATTAATAAATTTCTGTTCACATTACTCAAGAAAACACACTTGTTAGCAAGGTTTCCCCTGCAGCAAAATCTCTGTGATGAGAGTTCCAGTAATATTGTAGAGCCCAACTTTGTAAGTCAGGAGCAGCAGGAAGTGCTCAGATTATAAATATATATGTATAAAAAAACCCCAAAAACAAAACAACAAAACCCCCAAAAAACACCACACCAAACTGAGAAAGAAAAAACCATTCTGTAATAATCCAACTGGTTGAATACCCAGAATGCTCACTCAGTTCTGCATCAGCCCATTGGACATCAGGCATTCCAGCAACTGGAACAAAGAAAGTCAGGTCTCTAATCCTCAAATTGTCTGATTTCAAACTCTGCACAGTTGTGCACCATCTATACTTCTGAGAACAGCACTCTCTTCTGAGCTCAGAAGTGGGGAAGAAGGAAAGAAAGACCTAATTACTTTTAGAAATGTTAAAAAAAAAGTTTTTAAAATGGAACATGCAAAGCAGCTAAATACTTCCTCAGGACCCTTAACCACTGTTCCTCTTTCTACCTCTCTGCAACACAAGCTACCTCATGGGAAAAAAAATAAAATAAAATAGGAGGGGGAACAGATTTCTCATGTTAACACTTGCACAATAGGTTTGCCATTTCTACAGATTTCCTGCTTCTGAACCGCAACAAAAAGAGTTTACTAGATTCTCATTTTTCCCTCCAAATAATTCCCTCATGTAAGATGGATTCAATTCCACGCTAAAAAAGGAATCAATTTCAACTATTTTCTTTTACTCACTGTTGCAGTGTTTCAAAGCCCTGTTCCTTGTACAGCAGCTCTTGCTTCATCTGAGAGAGTTCCCTCTTCAGCTTCTTAACCTTGTGTGTTAAATCAAAGCAAGAGTTAGAAAATTCCTCTTGTTAAATGGCATAACACATGGCTTTGAACAATTAATGTATTCTCCACATCAGATGAGACAAAAAGAGAGAGTAAATTGCTCCAATGACACATATTAAAAACAAAAGGATCCGTTCTCTTCCTGATGTCTATGGGCAACATGCTTTAGTATTAAAGGAACACAAACAGATTAAATCACATTCCTTATTTATATCGATACCACACTGTGTTATTAAACCTGAGAGAACTTTAACAAGTAATTTACTTCTCACTTGTTAGGCATGCATTTCAACTGTCCTACAGGGACATGCCTGTTTATTTTTAGGCTTATTATATTTTCACTTTTTCATTCCAGGAAGCTCTCAAGTCATTTGCACTGTAAAAAGACAAAGTGTAGACTCCTTTTTTTTTTTTTTTTCCCCCTCTTATGAACCATCCTTTCTTACAAAGCTTTACAGACACTAGATGCCTAAATATATAATATGTGTTTAATTCAAAAGATATCAATCAATAAACACATTTGGAATGCAAATATATGTGTCCATTTATTAGAAATGTTCTTGGCAAAACATTCCTTACTTTCCTTACATTTGCATACTCAATTGCTTTTTAATCTTAGTATTGCTATTTCAGATGTTAGCAGCCAAGAGTACACACAAAATATTTATGAATCAAGATGAAATAAAAAAAAAATACTCCATTTAATTTTTTATGTCACACTTCCCAAATGTACTAAACCAACATTTCGAAATCACCTATAAGGGAGTGTACTTCAGCAAAAATTACAGTTAATCCTTAGCACACATTTAGAGACAGAAATGCCTTCTTGAAATGTGGAGTCCCTAATTTTTTGGATTCGTACATCTCTACTTGGCTCATTTGCACTCTATGTACTAGCCAGATATTGTCAGGCTTTTTAACTTCCCAATTAGTAAGGTGAAAAAAGGGAAGGCTTGCTGGAAGTCCCTTGCTGTCACCTACCACTGTGAAATTCTTGCTTGTTTTTGTATAGGTCCACAGATAGGCCACTCATTTGAAAAATGGATTATATCAAACTGGAGAATTTAAGAGAAATAAATTTCAAAACATGTCTCCAAGTCTCTTTGTACCCAAATCCCCTTAGATTTCCCACTTGGTGCTATTCTTTAAATTTAAAGGAAAAAAAAAGTGAGATTTGCAACATGGCAGGTGAGTAACAGTACTGAGCGTCAGCAGTTGCTGCAGTTTTCCAAGAGAATTAAAATGCTTTGCAAGTCTAAAAGAGCCAGTGATTTGCAGGGAGGATTGTATCTCTCAGAAACCCTTACATTTTTTCTCAAGATCATCTTCTGAGTGTCCTCTGCTGTAATTCATCATCATTTCATTATCAAGAAATGTGAGTTAGCACATTATCCTAGAAGGACGTGACCTACATCATAACAGACTCTGTGTTTACTGCATCGTACTTGCATTAAAATATTCTTGTGCTCTTTGTCTTCTCCTTCAAAACTTCCATATAATTCCCACTTGTTCACAACACTTCACTTGTTTTATCCTTCACCCCCTTCCTACTGCTTCTGTAGATCATCTCAAGTCACCTGACAGGCCTCTTGCTTCCTCCTTCTAACCACAACTTTGAGGGCTCCAGTGCTAACTCCCTTCTGTTACCAGCACTTCAAGCACTAACAAACTATAATGACAAACTGCCCCTGCCTTGTTGTTTTATAGAGGTACATCCCATACTCACTGCATGTACATAAAACATACTGTGATCATATGTTCTTTGTGCTGTTTGAATTATCTTACTGATGACTAATTAACACCCCAAATGGCCACACTCAAAATCCACCGCAGAATCAGATCCTTCAATTTTAATCTTGTGCAAAAGGTGTTCTCCTGCTTATTTCATTTAACAGCTTTCTGGTTTCTGTCATATTTTCTCCACCATCTATTGCACAACAGGCAATTCAGATATCCAAAAGGCTCCACATGCATGTATTAAGCACAGCTAACAAGGAAAAGGCCAAAGGCCAATTCAGAACTTCCTTGAATGCTGAGCTTCCACCCTCCAGCCACCATTAACCCAATGATACCAGTAAGCCTCAGACAGTGTGAGACAGAGAAACAAGTTTAGTACATCTGACCTAATAGTTCACTAAACAAGTTCTAACTAGCTGGCTAGCAGTTTACTAATGACTAACTTTCTCTCCCAGTAAGTCCATGCATGCGTATACTGTAAAATGCCAAGAGATGGCACATTAGCAAGCATCCTCAACCAGTCAAATAAGGGTAAACTATCATAGCAGTCATACCTCTCTTGCCATCTTCCATGAAAACCACTTCCCAGCCCTAGCATCACAGGACTCAACTTTTTCTTATCGCAATGATTTTCACATCCAGTGGCTTTGGATGACAACACACTTTATGTTGATACAGATATTCTTGGACTGCAACCCTCTAAACTCTGCAGACAAGATTCAGGTCACCCATTTTAGCCACATAGGCAACTTGGACTTTGCAATGGCAATAAATCAGGTGTTGGGAACCAGCGGGATATTAGGCTCCTTGACTCCAACGAACAACAAAGAAAGGAAAGCATCTCCAAAAAGTTAATTACTGGGATTAACACATCTGCTTCTTTCCTCAGGGAACAGATCACACATCTGCAGCCAAGAGGGAACTCAGCGTTTCTGCATCTTGAGCTGGAAGGCTATCAGCACTAAGTAACAGGAAAAACTGAGCACAGGACCATGTCTGAATTTTCATCTCTTTGACTTCACAGAAAGTTTGGGTTTGGAAGGGACCTTTACAGATCATCTAGTCCACCCTCAGCAGACTTGCAGGTAACTATATTTACGTTTGGTCATGTGTTTTGTTCTTCAAAAACACTGTTAATTTCAAAAATATAGTAGTGATCCCCTTGCCAGAGGTAACATCTGTTACTGCTCCACTTATTTTAGAAAGAAGTTGTTGCCTTGTCTTTTCATTCTTGTTCCTGACGGGGTCCTTACTGCTGTTGATTCTCCCTACTAAACTTAAAAACAAGACAAAACAAAAGCTTAAAGGCTTCAACTTTTGCTCCCACCTCCTCCAGTGTTAAAATAAGCTCTCTCACTAAAACCATTACTCTCTCTAAGAGACTACAAATTGACTGGTAAGTATGAATGGCCATATAAGCAGTCAGAAGGGCAACATCCAGATGCCTGCTTTACAACATACTCTATCCTAGATTTATACTGAGTTAAAAAAAATTAATTAACTATTTCACAGCTATTGTTTAGACTCCCAGTCATAATTCTTACTCCAGGTGAAGGAGGTTGTTATGCTCAGAGGTTCTAGGAGTGCTGCTCTGTGCAGAAACCAGGAGGGGGCAATGGAAGAGCTGAGTAACTGCTGTCGCTTGTGCTGCTTCTGCTCCCACAGAGTCTGTATTCCAGGCCTCATCGAAGGACTACGCTGTGAGGTGATGTCTTTTGAACCTGCATGGTTAAAGCTCATTTTTTTCAATACTACCTAGAGAAAGCCTAGGCTAGTCATAGAGCATTATATGCCACATCTAAAATAAATTCCCTATGCATATTTTACATGTCTTCTGCACTACTTTATTCCTGATAAATTCACTAGGCATTAACATGGGACTGAAAGTCCTTTATATGGAGTCTGTTAGTGACCGTACTCAACACAGATGACCAAATAGTGGATTTTTGTTCACTACCAGTTTCAGAATGCAAACACAAACTTTCATTCTTGATCTGAACTGTTCCATTTTGACAAAAGTTTCACACCCTTATTGAAAACTGTTTTGTAAATACACCGAAATTTGTGAGGCAGTTCAAGAAGCTAATAGTGCATTTCTCACAGAAGAAAGATTCTGTAAAAAGTCATCTAGCTGCAGCTCAACGTGGCCTACTACTACTCCTTTTTCACCTAAAGATTTTTATTCTTTTAAAAACAAAAGCTTACAAGTGAAAATAGTTATTGGATTTATTTGAATCCATCTCTAATTAGAATACCTGCCAAAGTTTGCCCAAAATGTGTTACCTGAAAGTGACAGAGATAGCTTTAAAAGTTAATTTAAAAACCTCTGAGTGGTATCTAAAGAGAATATTAAGAGGTTTCAGTACCAGGGTACAAGATACGTCTGCTAGTTCAAGCATTGCTTATTCTATAGTAATAAACTTTGCACAGAGAATACAAATAGATATGAGTTAAACACTCTCACCCTTAATCTTGTAGTGGAGATTTCTGCCTTCAGAATGTCAGGGTCGTACTTTGTGCTTGATGAGGAGCCTGAGAACACTTATTTAAGAAGAAAAAAAAAAAAAAGAAGAAAAAAAAATTCCACAAATATTTAAGTACTTTACAGTCATTAATTAGTCCTTTCCTTGATTAATCCACACAGATCTAAAACTACAAAGTGCAGAAAAACATAATACTTTCAAAAAACCAACCATATCCTTTTATAGAGTAGTCAGCAGTGCAGGATGGAAATAATCAATGGATAATCAAAATTACCCGCTTTTTTCCCTACCACTATTTGGTATCTCTCCTCCTCTGCTTATCCCAGGATCCTAAAGTAGCACTCTCATTCTTCCTGGTTTTCTATCCCTTGTTTTTTGTTCCCAGTCTTCTAGGTGAGCCATCTTGTGATCACCTCTTCCAAGAAGCTGAAATTGCTAAGGAGATTTCTGGACAGTGGATGATTTATTCAGAAGCCTCAGAGGTCCACCACTCACTCAGATCTTCCACAGCTGTACATGTTACTTTTATCACACTACTTCTAAGAGTGATGTTTGGTCAACAACAAGCCTCTGACAGCACTTAAAACTGCATGCCAATTCCTGGGCCAAAACTGTAAAATGTATCTCCTCTTCACCCCTGATCACAGCACACAGGCTACAAAATTGTTTTATGCTGCTCTTATAAAGCAGCAACAGTTCACTTCTTGGTCTGTTGCAGACACCTGTCAACACAGTAGAGTCATTTCAGCGTGCAGCCATGAACTGCAAGAGATCCTATTTACTTTGAACCTAGATTTTGCAGAATTTTGTTCTGACAAGCTGCACAACAGGATAGATTTCAGAGCCAACTGCTCTAAACCATGGCTCAAAAGAGTTCAATTGTATCAGAGAGAAGAGGGTTCCCTCCAGCAGAATATCTTTATACTAATTAATAATAATGATAATAAAATAATAATAAAAAAGTAAAGATGCTAACTCTAAAAAAGCCAGAGAACAAGGTGTTCATAGCAAACCTTGAGAAGTCATCCTAAAGAGAAACAGGATTCCCTGCAAGGCACAGATCAAAGAACTCATATTGTATTTTCTACTGTACTTACAGCTTGTACGAGAGCTTGATTTTTCTTTGTAGGCATCGTTCAACCGTACATACTCATCCAGTGCAAGTGCAAGCCTCTGTTCTTTCACCTGGTACAGTTCTTTCTGAGTACTGAGAGCATCCTGGGCTACCATAAGATAATCTTTTAACATTCTCTCTTGTTCTTGCCTCCATTGTTTCCTGGGATCTTCTATTTGTGTCGTTTCTTCACAGGAGAAAAAGAAATGATTTAAAAAGACCTCTGCTGAAATCTGTTGACAACTAAATTGTTTTTTTGCCAGTAGTCAACATTTATAGAAGTCCAAACCACAGCTTGCCTTTGGTTACTAAGCAGATGCTCAATTTTATTTAAGTTTTTCTTTGTCACAATAGCGCGTGTAACAAATGGTAGTTAAGGGATCAATAGCAAATTAGGAATTAGGGTGCAATAGGTAAATGCTTATGTAGGTCATTCACACATCTTCAGTCTTGAATTAGTAACATCCTAAAACTCAAATAAAGATATTAGGTTTTGCATCAGACTGCTTGGAAATAATTGGACCGATAGTCTTTCAATGGCATCTTAAAACTGAATGCATGTCTGAACAAAAATGAGAAGTAATCTTAGCAATTACACTTTTTTCAACACCACTCCCCCTACACACTTCATTAATTTTTACAGCTATACATTATTAATGTTTTATAGTGGTTATCTCTCATCCTTTCCCTCTACAAAACAAGCTTTATCTTTTCTCCTGTAACTGAACTAGCAGATCATTAGCTCTCCACATCATCTCACCTAACTCTATCCCTATCCCTGCTAGGCATCTGATCCAAGATACAACTTTCTTTTACTGTCAATAGACAGAGAGGGACATCCTCAGAGGGCACTTCACCAAAGACAGGTGCCCAAGATACATGGGACTGAACTGCCTTTTTGAGGTATCTACCACTTCTTTCCATGGGCTACCCAGGTTATATAAATGAGAAGGCTGAACAGGCCCCTAATTCACAAAGGGCTTCAGGCCAACCATTTTAACTGCAGCAGACAGACAGAAGACAGACTTGCATAGAATGCCTAGACAAGAGGATCAAACATAACACATTGGTATATATGAAGAAAACAGGTGATGAGATCAATCTAATTGTATGTTTTAAGATTTATTTTCTATCATAAGCATGCAAAGAGGAAGAGTTAAGGCTGAATGTTCAATATTATCATTAATATTTCCTGATTTAATGCAGCACTTTTTGAAGTGGTACAATAAATAGTCTTCCTTTAAAGATGTACAAAGTATAAAAATATTCTAATAGGTATGAAAAGTTTGAAATCTGAATGCAAACATGAAAACATTTTCTTTGTAAGTTAGCATACTATACATCTACATAGATTTACAGAGTAAAAAAGTAACATTCAGTACCAAAGTATTTAAGTGCAAAGTATTTAAGTTACTTCAGAATTTTTCTGCAAAAAGGAGGAGGGAAGTTTATTCTCTGGGTTAGATTTCTTCCACTTAAGTTCTCTGAATTGCTTTACTGTGAGAACCAGTGCAGGGATGAAATAAAAATGGGAATGTGTGGCTGAAGACGTGGGAGAAAAAACAAATTGCAGCAGAACCAATCTGATTCCTCTCAACTGTAGCTGAAGTGCACTTTTGGGGAGAAGGCACTCTTTCAACCTCACATATGAAAACATATTTTGTAACAGCAGAAGCTGGTAAGAACAGGTTCTGGTTAATAACAACTTCCCACACTGACCAGCTACTGTTTTTCAAAAAGCCTTTTTTGGTGTTAATATCATATAAACCAAAAGACATGCAAATAAAAAGAAGCATCTCATAAAACTAATCCTTTTGAATCCTAAACTGGCAATGTCTATGGAACTACAGATGCTTTAAAAAACAAAACAAAACCAGCAAAAATCAAAACCCACAAAAAACCCAAACCAAATACACAGACACATCACCCCCCTCCATTTACAAACACAGCAAGCTTTTGTATTTCTACTTAGGAAAGGTATTTCTTGGATGCACACAGAGCATAAATCACATAAACTCAAGTGTGGTATATAAAAGACTAAAGCAGAGAAGCTTTATATGCAGTTGGTTTTCCAATAACCTCAACAGGAACACTCTCTCCAAAAAAACTAGCTATAGCTGCGGACACACACATAGATCCATGTTTATAGCCACCTGCTCTCCTCCACAGAGATATCAGGCACACAAAGAAGCAAATCGATACCTTTTCTCTCCTAAACAGTCAACACATGTCCCTATCTGTGGCCACTTATTGCTGTTGTGCTTTAACACACCTCCACATTCACAGTTATTTACACAAGATAAGAAGTGCTGGTTTCCAGAGCTGTCCTTTTTTTGTGAAGCAGGATGAAGAGCATGAAGCAGGATTCTCATGGGTCAACGATCAAATAGGATAAATGCAGTTATGTTGGTTTTTTAGAAGAATGTAATGATGCGATTGTGTTTCAAGAGTGCAACCAGCAGCCACCAAATAATCTTACAAGATTGGAAGGTCTCATCTTCGAGCATGTTGTAGGTAATTGCTTTGCAGGTTTTAAGTGAGGATTGCTCAACATGCAGCCCAAAGACCAAATGTAGCCTGCAGAGTTCTAAAACATGGCCTACAGATGCCCTGTCCTTGTGACTGCAAGAGAAGGACAAAGCTGATCAAAAGCAGATTATTTTGTATTGCTGACAAATACAATCAAACATTTTCTTTTCGCCTCTCTAAGCTGCGTGTGAAAACAATACTATGATTATATGAGCTAAAAACTTTTATAGTGACAGTGATAAACAAGTTAAAGGTGACCATGCATTTTAAAAATTATACACTAACTTCAGCATAGCGAGGTTTGGGTATTTGCCTGCGTAGGTACACTGAGCAGTAACATTATTCTCACCCCATTCTATCTGCATGTATTTTATTCCAGAATGGACGCTCAGTCGGGAAGATGCATAACGCTGGAGAAAGCAAAGCTGTACTGCAATGACTACTGTGGAACTGTTACTCAACTTTTACCAGGCAGAGGCAGCTATGGAGTATTTTTCACTCTACGTCGTCTTAAATATGATGAAAAATGATTTTGGAAAACTCCAAAAAACATATCACTTGTTTAGCAAGTTGTGTTCTATACATACATATATATATACATATAATTCTGCCTGTGTAGCAACACCATATGTTTGTTGATCTATAATCTTTCAGTTGTCTCAATTCTGATCAGTAGGTCTACCCCACATAGCAAGAAAAAGAACTATGGATAATATTTCTGGTACTGTAGTGCTGCATTTTGAAAAGTACGTTCATCTTGAGCACACGCACTTTCTAAGAGCCAATAAAATTTTTTACAAGCAGAGTTCTTTCAAAACCAAATATTTATACTTCTCAGGGTAAAGCCTCACAAAGATAAGGTGGTTTTGTTTTTTTTCTTTCCTTGGATGAGAATGTTTTAAGCACCTGGTATTAAGGTCAAACTTGTATACATAATATTATTTGGATAGTTACATGCACATCATTGAGGGAAGAGCTCGCTGAACTTCTAGAAATGAAATGTGAGGCCCTTCATGCTTAAACCAAAGAGTGAGATTTAAAGCACAAAGAACAGCCAAACATTTTCCTACCCTTATTATTCAACAGCTAATGTAAAACAAACTTGGAAGATCTCATTCCTTTTTTAGGGTAGATCGATGTTTCCACTGGTGACTGTAAAAGGATGCCTTACAATCTCATCTGCAGCAGATATGAATTGTGAAACAAACAGCTTTCTAGCCAGCCAGATGGGGAAATACTACTTCTGCTGGTCAGGTGAGGAGTAAGCACTGGATATGACAGTTGTTAGGTTGTATCAGTTCTAGAAAATGCTCACTGAACTTCAGTCATCAGCAGTGGAGAATGAATAGACCATCTGTCTGGGCACAACCTCTCCCACACTTTCTGAATCACCAGATAGTTCAAGAGTTCAGCTGTCTCTGGTTGAGAAAATGCAGAAGATATACTACCATCATTTTCTGTGGTGTAAACTTAGATATGAACTGAAAGAATCTGCTTAAAATAGATCTTTAAACGACTAAGAGTGGTACATCAGGCTCTATCAAGAGCACTGCTTAGATTTAAGCAGATCTTTATACATCAGCTTCCTCTGTCCGTTCACAATGCAAAATAATGATCCATAGTAACAGAATGAGGAGGGTGGTGGCATGCCTGATATTCAGGTTACTTATTCCTAATTTGAATTGCTTTTAGCATCATTTGGCAAAGCCACTTGCAAATCAAAATTACTCAATTCTATTAAGAGATCTTGATTTAAACCCAATTAATTTAACTTTAAACAAATTACTGCAAGTGCATAGTTAATAGATTTTTATATATATATGTAAAGTAATAAATAAGCAATTTATTTCCTCCTATTTTTAGAGATCTGAGTGACTACCCACACTGGAGGGAAACTCTGGGACAGAAAGCACTTGCAGTCTCACCCAGCGGAACCGTGCAAGGGCAGGATGGCACGCTTCACCCAAGGACATTCCTGCGCACTGAAATTACCACAGCCCTGTAACGTAGAAGAGGAAGCTGCGCTGGCTTTAATCACAGGGCTCTTCATGAAATGCACTCTTCCTGGCTCACTGCCAGCCAGGTTTGATACACTTAAACTCAGGCAAGGATTTGGCCCAATAACAATAATTCAAAATCAAAATGCCAGGACTGACTTTATGCCTTGAAAGTTTTGTTTATTCCTTTGGCTAGAACTTGCTAGAACATTGCTGTTTATGCATGCTCTGTGTAACTATACGTAAGATACATATTATACATAAGATACAGGCCATAGTCAGGCATGCCGGTTTTTTTGAGATACTTTCATATGTTAAGTTCCTGTTTGCTATTAAGAAGCTCTGCCAAATATTTAGTCTACATGAACAGAAGGAAACTATTACCTTATCAGCAGTAGATCGCATTTCCCTAAAATACATGAAATTAAAATCCCACAGGGCAGGGAACGGCTCCCTGACGCCCTACCGCTAGACATGAGAGAATTGGATATTTTACTACAGGACTAACAATATGTGGAAGCAATAGTTTTTCAGCATCTCCCCTGGCCAAACAAAATATAGCATTGATTTGCCCTAGAATGACCCACTTATAAGCTGTCTTCAGCGAGACATGTTGCAACAGTTAGAACACGTATTCTCAAGGGGTCCCACTGAAAAAAAATGCCGAAATGCTAGAGTGCTACTTGAGAAGGACATACACGTGCCAAGAGGGGAGAAAATCCTATCTTTATACTTTTCATCTTGAAGAGAGAACTCTCATTTTTTAAACACATGCCTGTATTATTCTAGTTTGTAAATGTAGAAGAATCACCATCTCAGAAGAGAGGCTGTTTAAAAGGAAACTAGTTAAACTAGCTGGAAACACGGACCAGTAACCTAAGATTTGTAGTGAGGAGAGCAGGGGGGAGTTGCATGCCACAGCTGGAGCTGCTGTAATAGCCCTCCTTTTTGACAGTAGTGGTTTCCACTTCAGCCCCCACTCCCCAACATTACATATTCACATGTTCTCTTTTACACAGTTTCTGATGCTCACTCAACCCAGCACAAAGCCTATTCCATGTACTAAACCCACCCAAACACCTACTGGCTCCAAAAGGTAACATGAAAGAGGAAACATCATATTCTGGCAGGTTAGGTGAGTTGTGCCATGTTACCAAAGGTCCAGCAAGACAGAATAAAAGAGGAGGAACCACCCAGCTGAGGAAAGAGCTAGGCATCCTTGGCATCTTTTTTTTTTTTTTTTTTGGCAGCAGCAAGCTTACTTATGCTCCATCATCCATTATACTCACCAATATCATGCACCTTCTACCTCAATATACTAACTTACAGAAAATTTCTAGATATGGAAACCAGGGCTACAAGACAGGACAAGAGATGGCAAAACTGCAGTTGCTGAGCCCTGAAAATAAGCTAGTTCTGACTGATGCATAAGAGTGCCAAACACAGCTGGCTGTGCCCTGGGCTTCGTTCGCCATGTCACAACTCATCTAGATGCTCAGTGTCAGGGTGGCAACTTCTCTGTCTGAAATAGTAAGTGATGACAATATAATTCCATTACACCAAATATCTCTGGTTATCTTGCTTAATAATTGCAGGACTACTACCTTCAAACAAACAGAACATCACGTTCAAGAGAGTAACTCAGGTCTCAAAACTCCAAACCCAATAGCAGATGACATTCAGGATTCCTCATCACTGGTGCTTCTCCTGAACCCCAGTGGCTGAAAAAATTGTGCATGATAAATCCAGACTGGCTTTTGAACAGCCCCCAATACCTTTGCTGTGGTAGGATTCCATCCTACTCCACAGAGGTGGTTTGAGGAGGAGTGTCCTAGTTTGAGTTAGAAGACACTTACTTGAATTAGTTCTCTTTTAAGTACACTGTCTCAAGTTAACAGCAGATTTTCGCAGACAGTGTCTTCTTCTAGAAGTGATAACATTCAATGTTTAAAGTTACTGCCAAGGATTGGTGTGCGGACCAAGGTCACAGCTAAATCTCGTGTGCCACATTGTGGGTGCAGAAAGTACAAGGTCACTTCTGCAGGGAGAAGCAGACAGGACAGGTGACCCTAAAGTCACCAACAAGGCATTCCATCCCAGATACATCACAACTGGTACAAAACTGAGGGATCATGAGGGTCAAGCTCTCTTCTTCAATGGCCGGCATCTGAGGAGGACTCCATCCGTTCTGTCTTTGATCCCAACCTGTATGTTCCCGAATCCATTTTCAGAATCCAGCTCCCATCTGCTGCAAAAGTCCAGTCTGGGACTTCCCCAGTGCCTGCTCCATGTAACTGCCAGCAGGGGGTTGGTTCTGGTTTTGATACTGGTTTTGTATATATATTCCATTTTATTGTTACAATTTTCATTAAAGCTGTTCTAGTCTTCTAATCACTAAACCTCTCTCCCTCATTTTCTTTCTCTTCCCCTTTGGAAAGGGGTTAACAGAGTGTCTCTGTTATAGGTCTTTTGGGTGGCCCTGACACAAAACCTTGACAAGGTGATACCTGGAAAGGAGCCCACCACATGCTGAAGGCAAGCCCCTGGAAAAAGGCTGCAGGCAAGCCAAACTGGGGCCAACCACAGCGACAGAGAATCAAGATTTCAATGGCACATCACATGAAAAATGTCTCAAGATGGCACAAACAAAATCAACAACAACCCTTTGACATTTAACATCAGAAGAGGAAAAATGGTGTCTGATCTCAACCATCACAGGATAACATGAGTTAGCTCAGTCGTGGGTGGTGAAAGCAACTTTATGAACAACATTACACAATCACGATGGATGTGTTTATTCTAGAAGTATATCCCACGTTTCTTAATCAAATTGTCTTTCAAACCTCCAGTACTATTGCCTGCAATCAGACAAAAATACACTTAAAAAAAGGAGTGCAAATATTACTTCATTGTACTTCAACTGGCATAACAAATATTGCAGTCCTAATGAACAGCAAAGCAGGAAATGGCACTAGCACTAGTTTCAGGGAGAAAAACCAAGTGTTACTAAACTGGCTTAAGGAATGCAATTCATTCTTTACATACCATTCCTGAAAGCACTTTTTTCTTCTTATCCCTTTCTCCTTTGCTTTTTAAAATACTCAGCAAAAGCTTGAAAAAGAAAAGCAATTTATACCCCAAAATTTGAGGATGAATTCACAAACAAATACTGTATCATTTAACATTGATAAATTTGTTCCATAGGTACATAAAAATAAAGAATAGCACATTACAGAGACGGCAGCTTCAGTAAGACCATGCAGCCCAACAAGATGACATATACAGTGTCTTAAAATGATCTAAATCATTGCTGGATACTCAAAGAAAATAACATTTTACCACATAATAAGATGGAATATGGGTTCTAAAGTGAGACATGGAGGAAAATTAGGTTATTGAGAATATGCTCTAAACTCCCTACAGTTCATTTCCTGCCATAGAACTTGCACACAAAAAATGCCTCCTCTCTTCCAGACACCTTCTTCATTCTTCCATAAAATAATTCTGTGCTTGAATTTGAGTAATGAGATAAAATGAGAATGTTTTCCAGCTACACTGTACAAGTATAAGCAGATTTCCAAGAAATATTTATTCAGATATTTTTATGAAGAAGTATTGAACATGTTATCCTTATGGCACATTCGTTTCCTCTAAATACTGGTTAGCATATGCTTATATATCTCAGAGTCAAGTGCAGTAGAAACTGTGCATTTTGTTCTACATTATCCAGTAAGCAACTAACACAACTAAGACACAAGAAAAACACGCAAATATGATCTTTAATAAAAGTCTACAGCTATAATCATCTTCAATCCAGAGTCTTCATTTCTTGAGCCCTCCTGTAGACAGCATGTACCAGATTACTGTAATCCCCTCCTATAGCCAGGGGGAAGAGTATATACCTATAAATAAGATTCAAAATAAGATACACTGCACTTGGGTTTTCACCATGTTGTGTTTTCCGACTGTGCAGAGTCTTCACAAGTGTTTCAGAAATGCTTACACATCACTACTTGCTTAGAAGATGGTGGTGGGCCATGGGAACACAGTACTCACAATCATTATACCATTCAACTCCCTCAAGCTTATGATAACTGCAGACTCATGGTGGGATTCTCAGATTTTTTTCCTTGTCTGAAAATACAGCCTGGCATACTTTTATAGACACAGATGTACTAGAGTCCCATGCTGGAGCAAAGAAGAGTCAGTCTATTCCCAAGAATCCCAGTTGCACAGGCATAAATTGTCATGAAAGCCTTTAAGATTACAATAAGAAACAGAATACCTGTAGTTATAATACTGCATTATAAGCATCAAACAGTGAAGGTAAATAGGCTTTGAAATGTTATGAAGGAAGGAAACCAAGTGAGGAAACAGGGACCTCCAATGAATTCTATTCTCAAGCTATGCAGACACAAATCTCTCTACCTCTATGCTTCCTGATGTTTTAGTACCACTCTGACTCAGTTTTCTTTTTTTTCTTATGGATGAAACAGTGGCGGAAAGCGGTTTCTGGGAAAAGCGCATTCATGCTTTCAAAGTGAACAATTAAAACTAAGAAGGTAGGAGCTGCAGAAGCAGAGACAGTAGACATCCAACTCTGTTTTGAAGAAATGTGCTGGGGGTGGAGGGCAGGGAGAAAAATCATCATATTGAATACAAAGTACAGAGTGGCAAAAAGAAAGTGCTACGGCTGTCTGAAATGCTACCGGGCTAGGAGTAACTAGTCCTTCCCATCCTTATCTTTTAAAACCTGCCATTCAGTTACTTTCTGTTACCTTTGTCACTAAACAGTCCATAAAAAAAGCACACTCTGATGTTGGCAACTAGACTACGGCAATGAAGAAAACAACCGCTTTCCTGGTTATTCCTGAAAATAAGAACTGGAAGTAAAAGGGTAAGTTACTTAGGAATATGTAAAGTGCTGAAGGCAAGGCAGTACTTGTCCCAGACCAGGAATCCCTCAGACTCTGTTAAGCCAGAAGTAGAAGTTTCCATTTCTTGCTCCCATTACCTCCAAAGCTCTGTTCAACTACGCGCATCCTATGCAGTCATCCAGATCAGAAAACCTGATTAGCTGGAGGAAGGAAGGAGGAGGTGGGGAATGACAACTCACACACCTTGGGAAGCAGAGTGCTTCCGTGCAGACACAATGTTGGTGCAGGAACCAGAGCAAGCAACAACTGCTACTTCAGCTGCCACCACCACCTGAGAAGTGTACCTGGAAATCACAGTCTCAAGAGTCAAAACTGCTTCGTGGCAAACCTGCACAGGGCATGGAACAGATGAAAGTTCAAGGGTGTAATTTCAAAATACGCTGAACCAGTGCTACCGTGAAAAGCTGTGGTCCCCTGTCTCTTCCACCTGACTGTTCATTCATATCCCCAGGTCACCCTCCATCTCTTGCTTGAATAAATAGGGGTGTGGAAAGGAGAACAAATAGCAACGTTTTGTTTTTTATTTAATCCGTACTGGATTAGTTTCAACTCAGATCAGCTCCCTGATCTGATTCACTGTCTGGCCATGCAAATGTTCATGATAGTACAGGTAAAAACACTGCAGGAACAGAACAAAAGGCCAGAGGCAGCAGGACCAATTCTTTCAGAGATTGTATCAGCTTAAAAGTGCTTGCAAATCCATGCTCTAAAAGCAGAAATGTTTGCATCTCAGCCACTTAACACCTGATGTTGAAAACCCTACAGAAGAATTGGAAAAATTTGAAAGTCATGACTTTGCCTGTAGATACACAAAATAAAATGGAGTAATAGGTCTGTGTTATTTTTGCTATTGCCTTGAGTTCCTAACTGCGCTGTTTAGCAAAAATAGTAAATGTTAGCAAATTAGCTGAAGTAGACAAACACACAAGTACATATATGCAATAATTATTCTAACAGAGAATGGCATAGGCTATAAAATCTTTGGACTCTCCCAAACTACAGTAAGAAGGGTCCTGCACAAAAGGAACTTCTCAGTTCATGGCCACCAAATTATAGCCCTTCAGTCATCCCTCTAACAAATGGTGCTATTGAACCACAGGGTATAAGCATTTAGGTTCTTACGGTATTAGCTACCCACATCATATGAATGTTCTGCCTTACCAGATGGCCTGTAATCTGGTCTCCCTTGAAGCTGAAAGCATCACATTAAAACTCCTAATTGGAGTAATATATTCATAAAGTAATGACCTCAGTCAGTGTTTTTCAAAGTGGGTTGTATCATCCAAAATGATAATGAGAAAACTCTAAGGCAATCAGTAAGAGATACCAAAAAAATAAAGCTGTGTTTGGGAAAAAAAAAAAAAAAAAAAAAAAAAAGCAGCTCATTAAAATACATAAAATTATAGAAAGTGTGATAGTACAACCAAATCACACTTAAAACATATTGACACCAAATGAAAGTTCCCCAAGTACAAGGGAGCATTTCGCAATTGCCAACTGGTCACAGCCAACTATTACCCCCTCTATGGAGGGGAAACTGAGCTGCCACCAGCAGTTAAGGAAAGTATGCTTTTCTCAGGTTTGTATGGGAGAAGGTAAAGGTCTGAGATAATTGTACAGATGGGGAAAATATTCTTTTTTTAAGATATGTTGAATTACATAATTTGTGAAGAACTGACATTATGGAAATTTGGTAGATATTTTTTAAATTTGCAAGGTCCAGCCTAGTACTGTTTTCTTAAAATCAGTGGGAGTTTTGCCAATATCCACCCTTCCAGAGAAGCCAAAGTCCCACACTGACCAATGGAAATTCCATCCTTAACATTTTCAAACTTGAGTTTTTGACAGAAATGGAGGGAACAACCACGAGTAAGACTTTCTGAATTTGCAGTCTATTGTGCTGAGGTCTACCTGCTGATCGTAGCTTATTGGGATGGTTTGAGAAATTTAACAAGACTGGCCAGTTTTATTACAACAGCTCCAAAGTCCTGTAGACAACCTGAAACTTCATTTGTGTCTAATGTAGCTTTTTACAGAGACATACAGTAGGAACAATAATAGAAAAAGAAAGAGAGGACTGATAAACAAGCTATTCAGAATAATTAATTATGGGATGCAAGAGAAGAGAATCAATGGGCCTTCCCTCATTATTTTGCTGAAATAAATTCATCCAGAATGCAGTGAATGTGTAATGCCTTTAGTCACCTCTCCCTGCCTAACACATGGGAGCAGATTTCTTCCCATAGCACCATCCCTCAAGCTGCCATATATGGGTCCTAAAATTCTGTTTCATCCAACCTGTTTTTCATGCATCTATCCATCTGGTCCTCCTCCTAGAAGCAGGTAGTTTTTCTCTCATTTGGCTTCTCTGACCAGTACAAGAGAGAATTAAGAAAAGTATAATCGATACAGGTGAAAGAGTAAAGCAGTCTTCCTTGTTCTAACATAGCCATTGTCCTGACAGAGAATTTTAACAGTTCAAACCCAAAAAAGCATATTCAGCACATCTGAACTATTACTCTGCTAATAAAGGAGTAAGCAGATGCAGAACCTGATGTCCAGAAAGGCTCTTCTCCCCTAATTATTAGCGACCTCCCTAATAGAGATTTCAATAGCATCAAAACAATGCATGTACCCCAGTCAGACGAAGTAGAAGTCACAATGTCTACATTTAGCACATCAGGCACACGACTTACATGTAAGATTCTTGGGCAGTTTACTTTCCACCAACTCAAGAGTACCCCCACCAAAACACTGTGCAAAATACAGTGTACAAAACTAAAAAAATACCACTTTACAAAACAAGAAGTTTCACTGAAATTGCTACAAAGCAACACATATATTAATATAACAGGAACCAAATGCACTACTGAACAATGGATGGAGACCACCTTAAGGCTACCAAAGTCTAAAGCACACTATTTTGTAATCCATCATACACATTAATATAATACACACTAATATAAAGGTATTAATCTCAAATAGAAGCTCTTCTATTATGCTATTGAAGACAATTTCTGAGAAAATAAAAAAAGGTATCAATTAATATGGATTAATAAACCCATAAAAAAAAAAAGATAGAAACACCCTCAGGAATATATTCATTTCAGTAGGTCTAACAAGAGTTGTATTTTAAAGTTTGCTATAGTTTTGTATGGTTTAGATATAATGCCCATGAAATTAAAAATATATGTTCCCTTTTCAATTACTATAAAATATAGCATGTTTTATAGCCTAAAATGTTTTCTACAATATTCTTAGAACTACAGTACATTTGTCAGATGTCATATAAAGTTACAAATACTACCCCACACTCCATATACTACCTGATACTCAATAGTTCCTTTTCAGGAGTTAGACTGAAGACAGATTTTGTTAATCAAATCAGGCTATTTCTGACAGTGAGCATTGCTGAATATTCAATAGTTACCAAACATCCTACACTTTACAGATACCAACCACCTTTGTTTACTACACATCATCTTTTTTTGTTGAAGAAATCTATGCAGAGTTGTATGAGTCATTTTGAGCCAGCTATAATACATGTGCTACCATCCCCAACAAACCCATGGACACAAACAGGATAATCTGCCAACCGAAAATCAAAAATTGTTACTTTAACTACAATTCTCTCATGAGAAATCTTTCCCTATCCCCAGTCATACTTCAGAAGCTTCTCAGGAAAGTCTAATCAAGATAAGCCTTCTTATATAATCAATGTAGAAAATTGAAAAATACTTACGGTTGATGTGATCAATATAGTATACACCAATCTGAGGATCATATGCAGCTTCCCATCCCCATGGCAGTTCATCCCCAACACAATCCGCAAATGACAAGGGCTTTGTTAACCTAAAAACAAAGAAACAAGTACAGCTTTTCTCTCTTCCCTACATATGTTTGCTATTTACATTAATTCCTATTATGACAGAAACTTAAAAAAAAAAAAAAAAAGATAGCAGGGAGAAAGGAGAGCAAGTTGTTTTCTCCCTCTTAACATCTAGGCTCTTGATTGTTTTTGTTTGTTTGGCTTGTTTTTTTTTCCCCCGCCTATTCTATTGTTCTGAATTCATTAACTCAAAGACCGCAATGTAAGTTATTGCAAACATTTCTCAGTACAGTCACTCGAGTACAGAATTCACTACAATGTCTTTCACATTTGACAGATTAAAATAAAAAAAATAAGCAATAGCTTTTTAAAAAATAAATCTACACACCTATTTACCCACAGAACTGGACCCTACAACCTTGAGTCTTTGATGAGAGCACAAGTTTTCAAGGTCATCTTCTCTAATAACCACAGACAGAAAACTCAGAAAGGAGCATACAACCATCTGAGATGCAGTTAGCAGCATTTACCAATCCGCATACACAGAAACATAGAAATGTCTGGGTTGGAAGGAACCTCTAGAGGTCATCCAGTCCAACACCCCTGCTGAGAGCAGGGACATCCTCAACTAGAGCAGGTTGCTCAGAGCTCTGTCAAGCCCCACCTTG
>JANIJG010009097.1:0-17988 GCA_024611175.1 Megaceryle torquata | reverse complement strand
ATAAAAATAATATAATTACTACAAATAATACTTTTTGCCTAAAGTTTTCTTGTTTGACTGTTTTAAAGTGAATCTCTAAATCTAAAATCTAAACTATGCAGCCTAATCTAGACAACTTTTAACAGTCATGGTATAGTTAATAACTAGGAGAATAACTTTTAAAGCAGAAACCTGGCAGAGCAATCCAACATATTTGGATTCCCATTGCATATCAAAAATATCAGTTAAGGCCTGATTCACAAGCACAAAACATCCATTGCCTTTGTTGAAAACATCTATAATCCAACAGAAGATTAACCCAGCCCTAGACCTAACATGAGAAAGGTCAGCATCCAGTTACTTGTCTTCAGAAGAAATCATAGACAACATTTTGCAGCACTGTAAGTGCCTAGAAAGCAAAAGAAGCAAGATTAATGCAGGAGAACAACTTTTTGCTATGTTTTCACAATGACTTCAAATATGACTTCCAATAGATTGACAATTGCAGACCCAAGGCCTGAAGTTACCTTCAGGTCTTATGAAATTGTGTTTAAGCATGTTTTGAAGAATGTTGTTCAGGATAATAGGTTATAGGCCTATATGCTGTAGTACTACTGTACTACTAGGGAGAAGTCAAGAAAACAAAAGTAAAATGCTAACACAACTCAGACAGCTATAAAAAAAATATTCATTGTTGTAACCTGACAGATTTATATAAAGATGGAATATTAGGAGTTTGATTTTTGAAACATGAGGGTTTGTTTGTTGTTTTTTTTTTTTTCCTCAAAAAAGTGATTAGGAAAGTGGGCTTTGTACTACAGGAATTACAGAGAGGCAGATATGTTTTCGCAAAGAGCATGGAAAAGCCAAAGAGTGGGATATAATCTCCTGTGTAGCACATGTAGACCACAGATTCCAACAGTCTGTGTCCATAGTCCTGGTACTTCAGTGTCATTCTCACCTCCATAATCAGAGAACACAAACCTGCAAATTACCAATTTGCTTCTTACCAGTGAAGCCGAATTGTGGAATATGTGCAGTTCTGGAACAGCAGAGAAAAAATTAAAGGCTATAACTGGTTGTTCTCAGGCATTGCAGAGGCAGACAGTCTATCTGCTCATATGCAAGAATAATTCTGAATAGCAGAATAAGGAAAATAAGCACAGAAGGGAACCACAGAAGAGAGGATAAAGTTGGAGGGGACTGTTGCTGGTTTGGTAGCAAAGGTGAAAAGCACTCTGTTGCTCTATACATCCTAATAGTCAAAGATCAGCAATACAAGGCAGCCTTTGCAAAAAAAAGAAAATCCAAATGAACTTTTTCCATGATGTTGTCCAGGAGCCATTTCACTTGCATTTGTCCCCAAAGTATATATGGGTATAATGGGCCATTTTTTTGTTATCTGTTCACTAAGCTTAGTGTATATAAAATCATATGTCTTCTCACTCTTTACTGTACTTGAGATGAACACAGTCTACATGGCAATGGTAAGTCACTCAATTCCCATCAAGTTGTCTTCTATTTTTTTCACTTCTGCCAGTATTCATTTTTTACAAGCTACTGTGACATTTATAAAAGTTTCACTGCTTCCTATAGGCAGGTTCAGCATTGGTAACTTTTTATGCCTGATGCCCAACATTCATAGAATCATAGAATTGTTCCAGTGGGAAGAGATGTTCAAAATCATCAAGTCCAACCACTAACTCAACACTGCCAGGTCACCACTAAACCGTGTCCTTTATTGCCATATCTACGTGTCTTTTAAATACCTACAGGGGCAGTGACTCCACCACTTCCCCCTGGGCATCCTGTTCCAGTGCTTGACAATCCTCTCTGTAAAGAAGAGAGTAATTTTTCTAATATCTAAACTACCTCTGTTGCAACTTGAGGCCATTTTCTCTTTGCCTATAACTTGTTACTTGGGAGAACAGACCGACTCCCACGTCACTGCAGCCTCCTTTCAGGTAGCTGTAGAGAGCAATAAGGTTTCCCCTCAGCCTCATTTTCTCTAGGCTAAACAACTCGAGTTCGTTCAGCCATTCCTCATAAGACTTGTTCTCTAGACCCTTCATCAGCTTTGTTGCCCTTCTCTGGACATGCTCCAGCACCTCAATGTCTTTCTTGTAGTGAGTGGCCCAGAACTGAATACAGTACTTGAAGTGCAGCCTCACCAGTGCCGAGTACAGGGGGACAATCACTTTCCTAGTCCTGCTGACCACAGTATTTCTGATACAAGCTAGGAGGCTGTTGGCCTTCCTGGTCACACTATCGATTCACCTTTAGCCAGCTATCAACCAACAGTCCCTGGTTCTTTTCCACGGGGCAGTTTTCCAGCCATTCCTCCCCAAGCCTATAGCGCTACATGGGTTTGTTGTGACCCAGGTGCAAGACCCAGCAACTGGCTTGTTGCTTTTCACACAGTTGGCCTTGGCCTATTGATCCAGCCTGTCCAAATCCCTCTGTAGAGCCTTTCTCAAACAGATCAACACACCCACCCAAATTGGTGTTGTCTGCCAATTTGCTAAGTATGCCCTTGATCCCCTTATCCATATCATTCATAAAGATATTAAACAGAACTGGCCTGAGGACACCACTTGTGATCAACTTTAACTCCATCACCACTCTCTAGGCTCAGCCATTCAGCCAATTTTTTATCTAGTGCAGCATATGCTCTTTCAAGCCATGAGTAGCCAGTTTCTCCAGGAGAATTATGTGGGAAATGGTGTCAACAGCTTTCCTAAAGTCCAGATAAACGACATCCACAGCCTTTCTCTCACCCACTAAGCGGTTCACCTTGTCATAGAAGGAGATGAGGTTAATCAAGATGATCTGCCTTTCATAAACCCATGCTGACTGGGCCTGATTATCATGTATGTGCCTCATGATGGCACTCAAGATCATCTGCTCTGTAACCTTCCCTGGAATCAAGGTTTGTGGATCCTTCCCCAGATCCTCCTTCTGGCCCATTTTGTAGATTGGTGTCATATTTATAGCTAACCTTCAGTCAACAGGAACCTCTTTGGTCAACTGGGACTTCCGATAAATGATGGAAAGTGGCTTGATGAGCAGTTCTGCCAAGTGAAGAGAGGCCATGACTTTCCACCAGGTGGAAACCATTTATCACTGGGCAGATCTTTCAATGCCCTCCTGTGCGAACTGCTCTACCACACCCTGGCTACCAGGGACTTCTTTTATTGGTGTGGTTGTCATTGCCCTGAAAATGCCCAGGCCTCGTCAGCCTCTGCTGACCTCTGAGCCTGCTGTGGGCTCCTGGCAGGTGTCTCCACCACCCTGGCCTTCCCTTGCCTCAGGAAAACCTTGGGAAATCTCCTGTATTCTGGAGCAGATCTCCTTGACAGCTGACATTGTGGTTTAATTACTTGAATAGGTTTGATTGCTTTGGTTGTGATCTGACTGTATTGAATCTTTGTATGCAAGAACTGGTTGATGTGTGGTTATGCTTGTCTCAATGGCTTGCATTCAGAACACTGAATTACATATCCTCAAACACAGAACGAGGATAAAGGGGAAAAACAATTCTGCTGATTAAATTTCTGCCACATAGTTGTCTTTCCTTATACCCACATTGGGAATCAAACTAAGAATCTCTAGAGAGCCAAGAAAAATGTTATTCATTGTCTCACTCAAGCTCAGAAATTGCTTGGCCTAGTGAGAGACATATTAGCCAAGTTACCATTAGCATAATGTGTGAGTAGATTTTTCTCCCTTAGTTGCTATAGTTTCTGAAAAATAATTGGATAGCTACTTCAAGTGTTATAGTCTATTTTTGTCCTTTCTGAAGCCATTTTGGTGGCCTAGCAAACTTTTTCCCCCTGAAAACCTGAATTGTGTTAACCGAGAATCTTGTGTGGTCTTCAGTGAAAAATTATTTCAAGCCTACAAATGCTTTATGCATTAAAATAAAAGAATATATCTTTTTCATATCAAAAGTATAAAATAATAGTTCTAGGGTAATCACTAATTTTTAATTTTGGAGATATTCATTCTCCCTCTGTGAAACAAAGGAAGGCAAAAGGTTTCTATTTTGTTATCTGTCCCTTAACCTTTAGATGTTCTATGATTCTTTTCAGTATTTATCTTATTTTGTCAAAAGCAGATTAAAAATCTTGATTTCTTTATCTGCATTTCTGGTTTTGTTTGTTTGGTTTTTTGTTTTGGTTTTGTTTTTTATCCTGCAGCCATGAGAATTACCATTATTAGGTAGCAGTAGCACATGTTCTTTTGTGAAGGTTATAATTAGCATTGTAATTATTAGTCTAATTTTGGACCTACTTATTCTGCTTAAATTCTGTAAGTTAAAACCTGTCTGCCCATTGATCTTACCAAAGGGGAATTTTACAGGAGCTAGAAGTTAATTGGGCTAAACTTCTTTTCAGAAAAAATAAGAAAGAGGAAAAAATTATAAAAAAACCCCTACACTCTTATACTGAAATGAAATCTTTTAGATCGTTATGTATTCTTTTGACTTTTGTATGGGAGGGTGAAAGCAGAATTCTCATTGCTGTAAAATCCCAGTACTTGAAATTAGAAGCAGACAAAGTTTTGGAGAGTCTCCTCAAGTCCCAGGCAGGGAGCCATGAGGATATTAGTAACATGATCCTATGGTAGATTGTACTATAAAATAATTATTTGATTGTGAGTAAACATCTCTACTTTAAAGGAGCATAACATTTTCTCAGGAATAAACATATATTTTAACAATACTAAAGGCAAAATAACATTTGAGCTTGCAATCCTTGTTAATTTTATGTATTACTTCAAACATCTTATCAGAAATTATCCTTGTTTTAATAGAAACAATTAGCAATTTATTAAAAAAAAAAAAAGTTGCATAAGTGAGAATTCATGATTCCCCAAATAACTTAATGCTAATGTCAATTCAATATGTTTCTTTTAATTATTGATCAACTGTCCTTTTACACTCAGCTGGCATAATGCCTCTCACTGTGTGCTATGTCTACAAAATCTCAGTTCTCAAAAAATCCATATATATTGTCTGCTAGGCACTACTTTGATAGAGAATAGGAAAAGAAGGCCTCTCTTAACAACTGCAAATCAATCCGTCAAATATTAAGCACTGGAAAAGTACTGACACTATTTTTTTTTTTTCTTTCCTCTCCCACCTTCCAGACACAGCCCTGTCTCTGTTCCACCAGTCAGCCTATTTTCTCATTCATTCTTCAGCGTAAGCAGTGTTTACAATCCCCGGCAATACTTACCTGATTCATGTGAACCATTTGACACGGCTCAGATAACTTACCAAAGAATTCAGCCTATGACTGTGTGAACTCTTGAAGGAATCAGAAACTATACTATACTGATAAGCATTATATACAAGCACTTGTTGTCATGGTTACACAGATAGGCTCACTTCTGACTTTTCCCTGGTCTTTCTGAATAGGTGATAGAGATCCAGAGAGACTTTCAAACCTCACTCAACAGACATTCCTGCAATTTGAAATGTGAAGCATGGAAAAAAAAAAAGAGTAGGTGGGCTGTAATCCACCTACTTCATCTTTTAAAATATTTATAGGTAGCAGAGTGTAAGTCAACATAAATATAAGCAGCCTATACATGTTGCACTGCATCTTTCAGAACCAAAATAGAGTTTTGCTGTCAGGGAAATCAAAATAATGTAGTTAAACAAAGTATTGTAAAAAGAAAACAGAACTGAGAACCTGTCAATGTATTATTCCAGCAGACATCTAAAGGAACTAGACTTTTTCAAGACATTCACAAGAAAAATTGTATGTGTGGCTGTACACAGCAAATAATTAAGAATAGACAAAATACACATGTTGTTTCTTCTTGACAAACATCTGCCATGTAAAAGTCCATAACCCTAACTGTTGTGTGTTTTAAGTTTATGGTATGTCATAGAAGTTTAAAACCAGTTTAACTTCTGAGTGAGGAGTTACACTGTAGAAGATTGAGACAGTAAGGAGATACTTAATGCATGGTTATCTCCCTGCCAGACCACCAAACTATGGTTAAATTATTTGCTTTACTTCCTAGCTACTGTCATAAATATTTAAGTGATTTCATTGTTTACATGTTTGCAAGTTATTGACCTTAAGTAGCCTCTAACTGGACCTGAGTGTCTGGTGTGGTAACTTTTCTAAAACCTGGAACCTAGCCAGCAGGCAATTATGACTTTCTGTTTATGGGGTGGACTCCTGCATTTCTCTTACAATAGTCTAGTTACCATATCTCTTCTGTTGACTAGATTTGCTTCATCAGGGACTTACCAGTTGACATATTTGCTACTTTTCTTTTAAGGACAAGCATCTGGAGTTGCAGATAACAACTTGCAATTTCATAAACATAGAGCTTAATCTTAAAGCTGGAAATAAACTGCACAATCAAATGAAACAAAAGGAAAGCAAGTTAAAAAAAATTATAAGCCTATATGCATATCTGTATTGCTTTGTACTAAACACTCTGTTTGGAAGGGCATACTGGTTGGTTACTGCAAACCCTGCAGGAAAGCATCTACTTTTTCATTTTTCGTGAATGAAACTGCCTGATAATACCATTATACAGAGAGAAACTTTCAAATATGGAATGACTCCCAGTCTTGGGAAACACTGCTTGAAACCTGCAAGCTGCAAACTAATACCTTACACATCGTATTTTTACAATCTGGACTTAATGAAGTTGATTTCTGGAGCCAGTCTTGATAGTATTTTCCTAGATACATTCCTGTAGCCTCATGTAAACTGCACAGAGGCTTCTTCAAAAGTGATTCCTTACAGCATTTTTTTACAGTCAACACAAGAATTCCTGGCATCACATAAAAATAGTCATGAAAATAGTCATAGTTCACTATGAAATAGTGAACTATGTCTAGTAATAGACTATGTAATAGTCATGAAAAATAGTCATAGTTCACTGATGTCAGAGCGAGAACTTCCACTGTTTTTGAAGACAAGTATTTTCTCTTTGTCCATCAAAATGCTAAGAAACCTAGACCTACTTCAGCAAAACACCTAAGCATGCAATGAATGGTGAGTAAACAAGGATTCCTCTTTAATCACAAAAGTCTCTATTATGAAGAAATACAGGATCAGAGTTAAAACTATCTGGTAATCTATTATATCAATTTACATATATAATAGCCTCCTTATTGTCTAAGTGATCTTATACATTTTCATCCTGTTCAATGAAACCAGTATGCAAAATGCTTTTTCTTATTAAGATGAATATGATGTATATGTACTAATTAACTCTGTTTCCAAGAAAGTTACCTGGGACTTTATCCAATCATTTTAGTATTGTAATTAATTACATTTCTTTCTCCTTGTTTAGTTCAAAGATTTATATACATATTTTTTCAGCAGAAAAGGTTTCCCCCCCAGTTTTTATATGAAGTTCAGATGTCCATTTTCCTCTACACAGCATGATAATATCTTTTTTTAATTTTTTTTTTATTTTTTTGTGTGTGTGTTCAAATAGCTTGAATATTTATTTTCCTTTGACTCTTTTATTAACTTTCCTGTATTGTGATGAGCTAGCCCCTTTTTTTTTTTTTGCTGGTCTCATTTCATTTAGCTGTGTACAAGGTTGTAAGTCTATCAAGTACTGAAACAACTTCTGTTATTACAGGAAAGTTTCCTGAACACCTTTAAAAGTGCAAAGCCAAAAGAAAACACCTACATTGCAAAACCCCAAAAGCTAACAAAACAGATTTTTTAGAGTGAAGAAATGAGAAATTACTTAGCTAACCAGGTTAGCCTAGATCATGTAATCATGGTAAGTAATTTAAACACTAAAGCTTCACTGTAAGACTGAAAAAGATGTTCTGGGTTAAAACATTAGTAGGAACATTGATGTTAGCTGGTGGACTAAAGTGTGAGTATATTACTTTTACTCCTGTGCTCCAGGCTTTGGGCAGCAGATTATTATGGGTATGACGTCTGAGAAAAAGTTGAATGTTGGACAATAGAAGGTCACAGCAGTACAGGGAACTCCAGAGCCTGAGCTTTCAAACTCAACTGCTTTTTGTGAAAGATGCCTTTTAGTTTGTTTTGTATGTTTATAGCAGCTTTTATGCACTGTCTGCAGGCTATTTTAAAATATATTATTGTAACCTTGGTGACCCTTCAGATGATTATTCTGCTTTGGGTTGCACACTTTTTACTCTTTCTTTTTGAACTCTTCCCTTGACTGTTCTTACTTTTTTTTTTTTTCCTTTGTATTTCCTGAAATACTTTTCTCACTTTGTCAGTAAAGGGTTTCCATCTGATGGCTCTTGTTATACTATGCACTCAAGCAACTCTTCAGTGGCAATCTGCTGCCCATAGTCTGGGAGATGGGATTTAATCTAAAACTGGTCAGATACTTGTAACTGAATTTTTATTTTATTTTTTTTTACTGAATATTCTGCTTTCTTTGGAGTGAAAACTAACACACCAACTAAATCCTCAGTTAAATGTATTACAAAACTAACCTTATATAATTTGAGGGATTTCTCTTATTTTCTTGATTAGATCAAAAATGCCTGCAGAATCAGGAATCTGAGTATGTATTTTGTACAGAGACGTTTGAGAATCATTTCAAAGAAAACAAAACAATTTTGGGAGGAAAATATGGGAAGGTTTTCTTTATCTTTCTTCAAGAATTATGTGCTTTTGGTGAAGCAGTTTCCTGGGATCTAACACACAGTTTCTGAATGTTTGAATAGAATTTTTTTTAACCTTCATCATCCATATCTAGTGAATATTATAACCATTAAAAAAACCCCCAAAACTATAAATGAGATTATGTTCCTTTGTAGCCTCCTTTTGATAGAGAGAACTCACTAGCTTTTTGGTTTTGAAAGCAGTGGTAAACCCAAATGCAGGGAAGGCTTTTCTTTTTGGGAGTCTGAATGGATATGTAATGTAAACTGTGTCTAGTATTTATAATAGTACAGAATAAGCAGGATGGTTTATTAGAATCTGATTCTGTGTGACTTGTTAGGTGTGAAAGCATAGATTTCAATGAAGTTAAAGCACCCCAAACTTAGATCCCAAGACAGTACATGGAATTGCTTTTGTGTTTCTTAGGAGTCTAACATACCTGCTTACCTCCAAACCTCTAGGAAGTGTCAGTGCAGTGCTCTACTAAACACATCTATCTGAAACAGTGTAGTTTTGTTAGCACTGCATTTCTCTCAAACTAATATACACCACTTCACTACAGGTTTATGAAATAGTGAAGTGATATTTTAAGAGCTATCAGTACCCAGCTTTGGTACTCTCCACTGAAATGTAGTGGATGTAGGCATATCATTGTATTATGTCCAGAACATTGAGTTCATTTCTGGATATCATTTTACCAGAAAACTGTGGACAAATTAGAGAAAAGAACAATTAAATTAATTGAGGTTGCACACATTGAGAGAAAGTAATTATTTATAGTAGTAAATGGTGTAATAATTATGAAAAATTGAATGAAATTAAGATACAAAATATTTAAACAGAATATTAGGAAGTGCTCTCCAGCAGTGAGATGTATGAAGCTGCAGAGCAGTTTCCAAAGATAGGTGGTGGGACTCTCATTGCCTGAAGCACTTGAAAGTATACTGAAAAAGAAATGTTAAAAATCTTGGAAAGTGTCTGTGTCTGAACTGGCAGGAGAACTGAATGACCTTTTCATTCTTTTATTCTTTGAATAATAAAAACTGTTCTTTTAAAAGAATTTAATATCCATGTCAAAACTTTTACCTACCTTTTCCTATATTTTGAGGTATTTTATTTCTTTTTTTTTTTCTTTTTTAATCAGCATGGAAATGTCACTGAGTACATTAAATGACATACTCCTTATCTTATTAATTTCCTGGATGCTTCTCCATGTTAATATTATATCTATCTTATAGTCACCATTAATTGATTTTTCTTTATCTTTCATAATTTTCCTTTCACATGTGTTACACGTGATAGCTCTTCCATCCCAGAATATTTTCAGTTTTGATGGTTCTTTAAACTTTCATCCAATGAAGATTACTCTGAGAATTTCATTACTCTGTGTAACAGTGTTGAAGCAACTAGTCTGATTGACAGATTATATCAGAATAATTTAATTGTTGTTAGTTTAGTTTTAGACCTGTACCTGATTCTCTCTAAATCTTTTTGAAGTTTCTGATTATTCTCTTATTTTGCTTTATGTGTCCTCAAGATCAAAACATAGTCTATGAAGATCTTCGTATCCTGCAATATATTTTTTAAAGGATTAATTTTTCTTGACAATGTATTTCATGCTGCTCAAAATTCAAACAGCCTACAGAAATAGCATTTCCAATGCAGACTGGAAAAATGCTTGCAGATGTGTTTTTAGTTGTCAGAGCCTTGACGGAACATCCAGCACAGGAAACTTATTGGCATTAAACACATTACTAGAAAGACTTCTCTGTAGTAATACTCAGTTCAATCCTTTTCATCTTCAGGTACCATTTTCCTGTTTGTACATCCCTTCATCCCACCTCTGCACTTTTAAATGAGCAGAGGATATCCCTCCTAGTTCCTCTGGGGACTCTGCCAAGACACAGGCACTTTCAGCTCTTCATAAGCTTCTGCAGGCTGGAAAGAATATTTTCTAGGAGTTGTTCAATACAGTTGCCCTGTGCTTGTAAAGCCACCTCAGGTTTTCCTTTTTTTTTTTTTTTTTTTTTTTTTTGTGGTTTTTGTCCTTTTTTTAAAAGCTCAGTGACTCAACAGTTTTTTAGCTGAAAAACTTTTTTTTTTTCGCTGCCGACTCAACAGTTTTTTAGCTGAAAAACTTTTTTTTTTTCGCTGCCACTGCTGTAAATTGTATCCTTTCCAACTCTGTTGACACACTTGTATTTAGCTTGCATAGTCATGAGAGGGGCTAAACCTATCTTTGCAAGACTTCATTTTCACCTTAGCCATCTGCCTCTTTCTGACTTTCTCAGTAGTGACAGTATCCTCTGGACTGACCTGTGTGAATCTTAAAAAGGTGTGTGACATGTTAAAAATAAAAGCTGCCCCATTTACAGCCTGTCAAACAGTCCTGTTTTGCTGTACATTGTTTCTTGAAGATTTTTCCTGACCAAGCATCACTGGACACTTTGTCCTTTCTGAACACCTTCCTTTGACTCTTGGAAGGGATGTATTTTAGTGTAGTCCTTTCTGTCTCACTGTCGCTCCCAATTTCTGGCTCTTGCCATGGTTTGCCATGAAACATGTGGGTGCCTTATATGATTTTTTGAATAAAATTCTGAGCTCCTTGTGTCTTCTTAACACAAACTGTCCTTTTTTGAATTAGTTGGGTTTCTTTTGTGTTGGCCATGGTAAGTATCTCTTCACATTGTCCAGTCTTCACACCAGAATTCTAAGGACTTGTTTTGAGTCTTCCGTTAGCTTCACTCCTACAGGCTTTTCCTTTATTGTACAAGTACCATCTAATTTCCTAATGAAGTAGATGTAATTCCTTCATTTCTCCTTTGTGCCATTTCATCATTATCATTAATGTTCTCCTGTGGTCATCTTTTTTGAAAATACCATGGAGTAAGAGAGCAAATCACCTTTATACTTCATTTTCACGGGGAGTGCAGCACTTTCCAGACCATTAACACAGAAGTTCATTCGTAATTTCCTCTGCCTGGTTTAACTGAAAACTACTAAAAAATTAAGTTGCTTCAGAAGCAGTTTCTTCCAGAACTATATGACTTGTTTTTGGCAATCTATTCACAACTGCAGAATAAAGTTAAACCTTTTTTCCATTTGTTCTCCAGAAGTTTTACACTTCTGGTTTTTAGAAAGTGCTTAGTGCCACTAAGATTGCTGAGATGGATATTTTATCAGTTTTCTGGTTTTGTACTCTTGATATTTATTGAGAAATCACAGAATACGAAGGATGAAGGCAGAGGTCTGCTTATTGAGGGTGCTGAGTTATGTCTGGCAGATCCAAAGCCACATGATCCCCTGCTGACTGCAGCATCAAGTCCCACACACATCTTCTGAGGGTGTCTTCTTGTGCTCATTCCTCAAAATCAGGCCTGATGACTTTACATTCAAAGTTTCTTCCTTTTTGAAGAAGGCTTTGCCCTTTTCCCCTGCTGCTCCGAGTAAAATGCAACAAATGAATCCTTTCTTCCTCACCCTCTCCTTAACTCATACCTCTGCATTGGAATTTACCTAATCTGCCTTTGTTCCCTTTGGACTCTGTATTACTGAACACATATAGTTTGTATTGACAGATGTGCTATGCAGGAGGGGAGAAAATTTTTCTGAGACTATAGCCACATTGATAGTGATCTAATGATTTTTTTTCAGCTCCTCCTCGGAGGAAGTCATAGAAATGCATATGCTGAAACTTCAAACTGGTATTCATTGTGACAGAAGAACAAAAAGTCTGCTTGCAGGAATAAATATGATGAGGAATTTGTCTGGTGGTGCTAGGGTCAATGAGAGAAAGAAGGCTTCCCAAGTTATGTTTATTAGGCAGATCCAGGAGTCATGGGAAAGGAGGAAAGTGGCAGTAGTTCACAAATGTAACTGGAGCTTATGGATGGGTAGACTGAGTGAAGCCATTTCTGAAAAAAAACCTGTGTGTTACTCAACAAAAATTACAGAGTCTCCTTGAATCTATGAGAAAATTCCTTTAGACTTTTTAAGGAGGAGGCATTTTATATCTTGTGACACTATATATAACATTTCAGTTGACTGCATTAGGTCTATAAATGTATCTTTAAAAGGTAAGTGAAAATGCTTCTGAATTTAACTTCATTTAACTTCAACCTTATCTTTCTGGAACAAAGGTTTAACTCTACCCTTATTTAGTAAAGCATATATAATTATGTATCATCTCAGGACTTTTTATGTTCTACACACAATATCCTTTCATAAACAAGTTAAACACACGATACCTTCCTTGGCAGTATTCATTATACCATTTATCAGATACACAAGATTAAGCAAAGAAAGGAGGCTGGAATTGTTCTAACTATTTTTTCACACGCCTTACACTAGCTGTAATAATTTCCTCTGACAAATTCAGTGGAGGTAGATTCTAAAATCCTACTAGACAGGTACAGTAAAGCATTGTCAAGCAGCAAATCAGAAAAAACAATGTGGTACTTAAGCCATGTAACTTTTCCACCTGACCAGCTAACGTGAAATTCATGCTATGGCACAAAACAAAGTAAAATGTCTGCACTGACTCTGGAGTACAAAGTACAAAGGAATTTTTCTCCATCGGTTTGGGCTCAAGCATGACATATCCACTAACCCTGACAAATACTTTTTCAAGCTTCTTTGAAACATACAGAAATCTAGTGTTGGAGAAAGGGTTTTTTTTTAAGCCTTCTGAGAGGCTAAGCATGAACTGAAATGATTATTATTTTTTTCACTGACTGAAAGGAAAAAAATTTGCTATGTATGATACAAGGCATTTATCTTCCATGTAATCCAAAACCCATAAGGATTCAATACAGGAAAAACTTTTACCTTTTTCAGAAATTAATGATTCTTGTTTTAGGCATTTGAATTCTGGAGGAATTCTTGTTTAAGAAGCAAAATCATATAGGGCCCAGGGAAATGATTTCAGAATTCTTGGGATATAGCAGGGATAACTGGAGAGTTACTTTTCAGTGAAAAGTTGAGAAGAGTTAAGGCTGAAAAGGGCAACAGGATCCAAACCAGGTGCCACTTATCCAATTCTGGGAAATTATAATTCCACTATTTCCTAGGATAGCATAAAGTTGTTTTTTTTTTTTTTAGACATAGTAACATTTTAATCACATAGCTACATGATTTTTATGTGACATAAGATATAGCACTGCTTTCAATCTGGAAAGGTAAATCTACTTTCCTCTGCTGAGGGGAAAACTGGTAAGAAGTGCACTTGATATGCTTCCTGGGAAATATAAGTAGTAATAGTCCCTTATAAAAGGTACAGTAAGAAATCTGTCTTACAAATGCTGCAATGAATGAACAAGTATTGAACATAAGAACAGAAGGAGTCCTGGAGCACTGTTTTTCCAGAATGTTGCTGATTGTATATATCAACTATTACAATATTGGTTTTGTATATTAAGTAACTAGACAAATTGTCCAATGACCCGTCAAAAAATTAGATTTAAAAAAATTATGTTTCACTTAAAAAAAAAAAAAAAGGCATTTTTCTCTTGCTATTGTATGGATACCAGTCAGATGTTATCCTGATCTGATTATTGCAAAAAATTCAGCAGAGGAAAAAAAGCCCACCACCTTTGTGTTTGTCACAGCACTTGCAGGAGTTACTCATATACAAACAAGTATGCTTAAATGTATTGTTTCTTAAGCTATTGATGAAAAAAAAAAAAAAAACCAACCAAACAACAAAACCACAACAACAGAAAATCCCAACCAAACAAAAGGCATTTGTGCACATCTTCATTCCATATATGATTTACAACCAGATGCTGCTCATCTTGTTTGTGAGTACTTTACCATGCATCTGGACCTTGACACTTAGATGCTTATTTGAATTTTCATCTCTTATAACCTTTACTGTGAAGGACTACACAGGCTAACCCTTGACATTCTTAAAAAGAAACTTTTCCAACTAGAAAAAAAGCCTGGTGTTTTGGAAGCCAGAAATAATCAAGCTAGAGAAGAGTCCTTTAAAATGTTCTGCATAGGAGCATGTTCTACCTGAAGTGTGCTGCTCATAAGAATTCTGCAAGTCTAGAGATACAAAGCTGAAATAAGTGATCTTGTACACCAGAGATAAAAGGTCACTGTGCTGAAAGGAATCGTCAAGCTATGACTTTTTTTAAGATGGAAACTCCATTTTTTATCTAAAGTTTCCACTGTTTCTTTTTTTTTTTTTCATATGTTTTCATAAAATAATACAATTTTCTTAGAAACTATCAAAAGTATCTAAAGAATATAGGGTTATGGCTTTAAGAAAATGAAACTCCACCTTAAAGATTTGTTCATTTAATGTTAAGTTCTCCAAACAATCAGTCCATTAAACCAACAATATTTTCCTCTTTGTCAAAGGTAAAGAGAGAAAGTCTTTAATACGCTGACTGTACAAAAAGGCAAGCTGGCATTTTAAAGACTGCAGAACAGCCTCCCTGGCATACAGTTAGTCGGAATGGAAGGGCTAGTTACTAACCTGACATAAATAAAAGATACAGTTAATATGTTGTTCAAATTGTTGGAACCAACAACACCAGGATGTTCCAAATTCCAGGTTTGACTGGCAGGACATTAATAACAAGCACTCACACATTTAAATCAAAAGATTTCTATTTTTTGTTATACTCTTCCTGAATGGCACTTACTTTCACATACCACTCATGACCAAGGTTTGCTTATTACTGGCCAACTTTGTATTGACACATATTTATTGATTATTTCTTTTATCCATATCTTTTATCATAATCATATGTTCTTTACTTAAGTGATTTATATAATAGTCTCTCTTAAGGAAGACCAGCAGAAAAAGAACTACCTCTAAAAGATATACATTTTACTGCTAACTGTGTCATTACTTATTACAACTTTAGAAGACATTCTGTGAAATAGCAGTAAGTAGGACTTTCTTTTCACTGTTACTAGGTAACTCTCATAGGTTACTACTATTCCAGTGGCATCTACTCAAAAAGACTTGTTTGTGAAACATCACCCTTCTGTTCCCAAAATATGCATTGACGGCAAGGAAAAATACCCTATGTCTGTTACCTGCTTAGTAGAACTTCTCAGGGCCACACAGCCCCCTGAAAGTTTTCTTATGGGAAAGGGCTGCACCAGCAAACACCTAGAGAAATCCTATCAGTATTGACTCTGTTAGGTCCACATGGCTAGAGGCTGGATATTCACAAAACTCATGTACAAGTGTCTTGTCCTATAATGGATTCATTAGTGACAAATCCTGAGGTCTTGGAATCTGAAAACCTTTAAAATACAGCCTTTAATAATTTCCCCAAGTTTCACACCAAATTCTATTTTGTTTTCAATGTGGTTGAATAATACAACTACTGAAAACTGACAGTAAGACATTCAATCTGAATTTACTGCAGAGGATAGAAGTGATATAAACCATTGTTATCTTGAGTAACCCAGTGACTGCCTTCTGCAAATTATGTTGCAGAAATAGACATTTCTGCACTGAAAACTGAAATATGAAAGTACAATAGAAACAAGAAGTTATATGATTTATTTTTAAAGGGCTTATGATGGCATTATATCATACTGATCATTTTCTTACAGCTTACCACATCTTCAGGCTGTACTGTTTTTCTGAGAACGAGTTACATTCTTTTTCTCTCCATTTACCTCAGCATCTTAGTAATATGACTCTTAAGTGCAAAAGACTTTCTAAAGGAACTGTATTCCTGTTTCCTGTCTATACTTGTTAGAAACACTTTACTTTTATTCCTTATTTGTCACAAACTCATTCCAAGCACATCAGTGAAGCATGACAGCAACACCTGAGTTTACAACAAATGATTTACCTGGTAGGAGGGAAAAAAATTCTCATTCAAGATTTACAGCTCATCCCAGAGTATTGAACTTGTTCAATAAAGTCAAACTAGGCATGTCCTTAGCACTGATGGTGTATTAACAAAAATCTCTTCATTCCTGCAACTAAGGCTGGGAAAACCATCTAAAAATAGTGTGCACACATTGGATTCTCCATTCAATTAACAACTTTGAAAAATGCTGAGACTGCTAAGGAGGAAAAAAAGACTCTCATGTTGAACATGTTGGGAAGTGTCAAATTTAAGCATTATTCTTGTCTACAAATAATCTGTGAATGGACATGTATTTTAGAGAGTTTCTCTTGCTGAGTAGTTTGAGAACAGTTTTTTCCCCCTATAGATTCATTCAATAAAGAGCTGAGATACTACAATGAAAGGCATATTACAGAATTGTGGAAAAAAATAAATAGTTGCTTACCTGACTATTTTTTGTATCCAGTAAAGCCTAGAATTCATTATTTGTGTTGTGTAATTAGTCACATAATATTGGTTCTGCACCTAAATGTTATGTAAATAAATGTGAGTACTTCAGGAAGGAGTCCTTGATATTTTTGCAGCTTAATGGCTAGGAGCATTTCAATGTTTTAAAGATAGCAGAAGTGAATTACACTGTCCACTTCTTTACCTTTTCCTATTTTTTTTTTACAAGTTAAAAATAGAATTTGTCTATAAATGATGACTTAAGATGTAAAAACCTAATTTCCTTTCCTAATTCTTGAGAGGAAGATATAGAAACTATCTTGTCTGAGCTGGCTGTTTACAAAATGTTTCCTCTTGTCAGAGTTACATAGAGTAATTGCATTTACATGAATACAGCATTAATTGAGAAGGGTTTGGTCACTTGTCTTTGTTTCTCTTATTGGATTAATTGCCCAAATGCCAAGGTTCCTGCTGAAGGGTTTAGTGCTGCTGCCTAACGTACATACTGAATATGTTGCTCCCTTTTAATGTCACTCTATTATAGGTTATATTTCCCATTCATTCCTTTGCTATATATTGTGGAGTGAATCATCTCATATAGTACAATGCAACATTCAAAATTATTTTGCCTCATGCATCATTTGCCTTACTTCTGCAACTTTTGGACCTTCCTACAATTTATTGCAGATAATCAAGAGGTGATAGGCATAGGGAAAGTGTAAGTTCTTGGTGAAAGATTTTTGACATCTGGGGAAAAAAATTTAAAGAGAGAAAATTTTAGAAAACCAGAGTCTGAATACTCAAAAAGAGCTGTGAGTAGAACTCTATATCAACAAAGATAAACAGGTATGCCTAAGTATGTTCTGTAGCTCTTCTTACTAGAACAGAATTCTGACTTCACATGGCTTCATCTATCTTTCCATTAAATATATAAATCCAATAAAAGCATATATTAAATATATATAATTATATACTATTCCTTTTAATATTCCCTATGAATTTTCCACGATTCCTAACATCATGTGTGTATTCATTATTGTTATTTATAATTTAATACAATATCCTATATACAATATTTCTTTATTATTGCTTTA
>JANIJG010009096.1:11072-54444 GCA_024611175.1 Megaceryle torquata | reverse complement strand
GTCTGACCAGAGCAGAGTAGAGCAGTAGAATCACCTCTCTCAATCTGCTGGCCACACTTCTTTTGATGCAGCCCAGGAAGCAATTGGCCTTCTGGGCTGCAAGCACACACTGGCTGCTCATGTCCAGCTTCCTGTCTACCAGCACCCCCAAGTCCTTTTCTGCAGGGCTGTTCTCTATTGTCTCTTCCCCAAGCTTGTATTGATAGTGGGGATACTATCTAAAAAGGGTAGATTTAGACTAGATACAAGAAGAAATTTTTTACACTGAGAATGGTGAAACAGTAGCCCAGGTTGCCCAGTGTCCTGGTTTGAGTGAGAACAGAACTGATTCTGTTCAGTGATTTCACTTTTCAGCTCAGTCTCTTCTAACTAACTGCACTTTCTGAAGTTAGCAGCTTGTTTTCACAGGCAGTGTCTGCTGCTAGCAGTGATAACACCCCATGTTTAGAGTGACTACCAAGGATTGGTGTGCAGACCAAGGCCACTGCTGGATCTTGTGTGACACATTGGGGGTGCAGAAAGTGAAAGGCTGCACAGGTGACCCCAAACTGACCAACGAGGTATTCCAGCCCATATATGTCATTTTCGGTATAAAAGCAGAGGGATCCAAAGGGTCTATAGGCTTTCTCCTGGGCTCTTCTCCCCTCTTGGACTGCTTCCCCGGTGCATCCAAGGAGGACTCTGTCCATTCAGCCTTTGATACCATGTTCCTGAATGCGGTACCAGAATCCAGCTCCTGAACACAGCTCTCGTCTGCTGCAGGGCCCAGTCTGGGACCCCCTGTGCCTGCTCTACTGCATCAGTGGTGATGGTGATATAATTGCCATCAGGGGGGTTGGGTTCAACACTGGTTCTGTATATACTTGTACATATTCTATATTATTATTATTATTCTCATTAAAGCTGTTCTAGTTTCCTTTTCTAATCACTAAGTCTCTCCCTTATTCCTTTGCTCTTCCCCTTTGGAGAGGGAGGGGGGTTAACAGAGAGCATCTGTTATAGGTCTAAGGGGCCACCCTGCCCCTGAACCGTGACACCCAGAAAGACAGTAGAAGTCCCATACCTGGCAACATTCAAGGTCAGGTTGGATGAGGCACTGAGAAACCTGATCTAATTAAAGATGTCCCTGTTCACTGCAAAGGGGGGTTGACTAGATGATCTTTAAAGATCACTTCCAACTCATTATATGGTTTTATGATTCTAAGACAAGGTAGGAAGCACTTTTTATAATCATTATGAAAGACATGAAAGAGTACATCACCTATTAAGAGCTAGGAACTAAGTCACTGGAAAACCAGTATGAGCATAGCAATAGTGTCCCTACGCACTAATTACTAAAACTGAAAGCACTCACCACAGTCCAACTCTTTTTCTTCTTTACTTATGAAGGTACATGCCTCCAAAAGACCATACTCTGTAACTTCTTATTTTAACTTTGACCCCCTCATATTGTAAAGGAACTTTACTTATATACCTGTTCCAATTCACACTGTGACAACCTTCTGAATGATTATTACAGTTTCCATTCAAAAGAAAAAAGGATAGTGTCCTGGGATTGGCTAGAAGAGGGTTAATTTTCATGAGAAGCTGGGAGGGGGCCACAGCCAACTAGTCAACTAAGCTAGTCAACTGAACCAGCCAATGGGATATTCGATACTATATTGACATCATGCCTGTTATAGAAGGGTGGGAGGTGGTCTGGGAAAGGCTTGAGGTCTCTGGCTTGGGCCATGCCTTCAGTGCAGCCTTTAGGTGGTTAGGTACATATCACTCACTTTATATGTATTTACATTACTATTGTTATTTTTCTGTCTTCTCCTCCTGCGTTAAATCTGTTAAATTCTCCTTATCTCAACCCATGGGGTTTTGCCTTTTTCTCCCTATTCTCCTTCCCTTCCCCCTGCGGGGAGGTGGGGAGTGAGTGGCTGAGTGATGCTCAGCTCCTGGCTGAGTCTAAACCATGACAGTCCTTTTGGCACCCAATATAGGGCACAAAGGGTTGAGATTATGACAGAATATAACCAAAATGTGTCGAAACAATTTTTGTTATACTCATATTTTATATTAGTTTAAAAGTTCATGGTCAGTGTTGGTCTATTTGTTTGCATGGTGGTGCTACATAAATCTTTATGCACTCTATGTAATCCTTGTAGTCATGTTTATATTCTCTGGGAAATGGATCAGGACTATCATGTTGCTGTACTGGATATTGTCATTTTACAATATGATTATATCATTGGTCATGAGGTTAAGCTGGTGTGTGTACACAGCACTGTCATTTATTAGTAATTTCACACAATTTATAGACAAGACAGGGGAGGAGACTTTCTTAACTTTTGAGAGTTCTGACTGTACTTGGCACGTTCAAAACAGAATGTTCTTGGTGCTATATATTTTTTAAGGTTACACATTTTTTTCAAGAATATCACCCAGCCATCTACCCTAAGGCTGGATAGTTATGAGTGGCAGGGTGTGGGGGAGAGTATGGACAAGTGCCTAGGGCAGTGATCACCTCCAATGTATTAGAGCTTCACCTCTGAAAAACTTCAGAATCCTGATAAATTAGTGTTTAGGAAAAATATGTTGTTAACCTTGAAATTCCTGAGATACAAATGACTGCAATGTGTTGGAGACTTACCCACTCTTACTGAATCCTTTTCAACATTCTTCAGTGCCCTCAAGGGGAAGAGAAGGTCTCTGGACCTAAAACCAGACCAACTGGTACTGCAACTGAACCAGAGAACCAATCTGTTCTGGTATCAGTTGCCCCAATTACAAAAACAAAAACAAACAAACAAAAAAACCAAACCCAAACCAAGCCAAAACAAAACAAACCCCCAAGAAACAACCAACCAACCAACCAAACAAAAAAAAACAAACAAAAAAAAACCCCAGTTCATGTGGTGAGGGATGAAGATGAACAAGGTCCACCATGAGAACAAGAGGAAGAGACAGAAGTGATCACCTGATACCTATCTCTGATATGTGAAAGGATTTCAGCCATCACCCAGGCAAGGAGATTATCACCTGGCTGCTCCAATGATGGAATATTTGGGTTGGTAGTTTGGAATCAGAGGGGAAGGAGGCCAAGCAGCTGTGATCCCTGTCTAGGGAAGGGGTCATTGATAAGCTTATTGGAAAACAGACACAAGTCCTCAGCATGTGGAGGCAACTCCTGTTAAGCGTAAAAGAAAGGTATCACTTCAAGGAAGATGTTACATGGCAATATGAAGCATATAGCTCTGGCAATATGAAGGAAATACCTCTCTTTCCTATAGGCCTGCATTTCAGCTGTGGAGGAACTTGAAGGCAGGATACAGGGTATCTGGTGGAGTTTTACTAATCTTTGAACAATCAACAAAAATGAATGCGTAGTTGCATATTATGGACATACTATATATTGGCCTTGTAGATGGTGGTTACCTCCAGGAACAGGAAAATAGAACATCTCAAGGCACTAGAGCATGCTGAACAACAAGAGCTGATTTTGTGTCAAGAATAAGACTTTTAGTCTTTAGGTCACCAAAAAGAACACAGTGATGGAGAAGATGAAGTAAATGACCACCAGAGGTCACAAAAGACCACTGGAGGGAGAAAGACCCTAACCCAAATTTTATTATGCATGCTTGGACTATGTAAATTAATTTCAGGAATTCATTAACATAAGACTGCCCTTTCTATGAAATACAATGAATAGGTATGTTTAGCCTGCATATGAACTAGGTACCTAGCTTGCATCAGTACGCACATTTGGAGGAGCAATCCCCTGTGCGTCCAGAGCTGCAATAAAGAAAACCTGCTTAATAACACTACATTGTTATTGAGTTTAGCTTGGAATTCTTGCTCAGCCACACCTAGCCTCCCACTTTGGTGAGGAGTGTTAGAAAGCAAGGGGGCTTGGAAAATCTGACCTTTGAATCAAACTGTCCTGGGAGGTCCATCAAATCAAAGAAGACATGTCCTTTTCTCCTCCTGAAAAGGCTTGTGTCTTGGCTATTAGGAGTAGACACTCCCCTGCCCAGGAGGGAGAATATGGAAGATACAGACGACGTGGTAGCCTGTGATTTTACCTACATGACCACAGAGATGAAGTGGGATGGAAAACCCACTTCAGTCCCTGCTGCACAAGTACATCAGCTGTGAGGGAAAACAGTTGTGAAAATGCCAATCCAGTTTCCAGTAGGAAATTCCCCAGAGAGATTAGAACGCCTTATCTTACTTCTGATCTTACTCTTGAGGTGACCTCTAAATCATTTACACAAGAATTGAGTTACTTCAGTCAGGATTAGATGGGCCCTGACTCCTGCCAGGTGGAGGAAAGGGACAATGGGGTTTACTGGATTCTGGGGATCTGGTGGCCTGGCACGTCAGACCCACAGGAGTGTAAGTCTTTAGTAGATACTGTCACATAGTGCACCCAGATGCCATCAACCTATAGAAGGGTCAAACCCATCTGTATTTCTGGGGTGACCAGGGGGTCCCCAAAAGCTGACTGTACTGGGAGATGAAGTGAGTGTAATTGTGAAGGAGCGGCACAAACATCCCACTGTGACGGTCCCAGAGGCCCCATGCATCCTTGGCATACACTATCTCATGAAAGGGTATTTCAAGGACCCAGATGGGTACTGCTAGATCTTTGGTACAGATGCCTTGGAGGAAATTGAATAGTGGTTAAACTTGTCTAGTCTCTCAAAGCACCCTTCTGTGTTGGGGTTACTGAATGTTGAAGAGCTGTAGGTGACAACCACAATGGTGCACCGGCAGCAATATTGCACCAGTTGAGATTCCCTTAACCCCATCCAGAAGCTGATTCATCAGCTAGAGAGCCAGAGGATAATGGGCAAAACTTGCTCACCCTTCAAGAACCCCATATGGCCAGTTCAAAAGTCTAATGGAGAATGAAGACTAACAGTGGACTACCATGGCCTGAATGAAGTCATGCTGCTATTGAGTGCTGCTGTGCCAGACGTGATAGAGCTTCAGTATGAACTGGACTTAAAGGCAGCCATGTGGCATGCAACAACTGATACTGCCAATGCATTTTTCACTATTCTTATAGCACCAGCGCACCAGCCACAGTTTGCTCTCACATGGATGGGTATCATGTACACCTGGAATTGACTGTCCCAGGGATAGAAACACAGCCCCACCATTTACCATCGACTGATCCAGACTGCACTGGAGAAAGGTGGAGCTTCAGAATACCTTCAATACATTGACAACTTCATTGTATGGGGTGACACAGCAGAATAATTTTTTGAGAAAAGGAAGAAAACAATTGAAATCCTTTTGAAGGCCAGTTTTGCCATTAAAGCAAAGTAAGGTTAAGGGACTTGCATAAGAGAACCAGTTTTAGGAATAAATTGGTAAGACAGGCATCACCAAATCCCAATGGATGTGATAAACTAGATAGCAGCTATGTCCCTGTCAACCAGTAAAAAGGAAACACAGGCTTTCTTGGGTGCTGTGGGTTTCTGGAGGATGCATATTTTAGACTACAGTCTGATTGTGAGTCCTCTCTACCAAGTGACCTGGAAGAAGAATGATTTTACATGAGTCCCTGAGCAGTGACAAGCCTTTGAACACATTAAGAAGGAGATAGTTCATGCACTAGTCTGTAGGCCTGTCTGGGCAGGACCAGAGATTAAAAACATGCTATATCACCTCTGCACTCTGCAGCACTCTAGGCAGATGCAATTTAATGTCAAACTTTCTAAATAAAATTGTTTCCACCTTTCAAAATGAGTATTTCAAATTTTGTTCCACAGAACACCCCTCGGCCTTTCAGTCACTTGGTTTGTACAAATTAGGTAGGCATTTATAATTTTATTAATTTCTGTTTAAAACATGCAGTAGTTCCAAAAAAATTCATATCGTTCTAGTAGGCAGGAAAGAAATACACAACAAAAAGACCATGCCATCCTTCGACACTATAGATTAACATGGGATCTCATGTCTCCTTTCTGTCCTCATCCTCCCCTCCTAAGAGTGTTTCATTCTTCAGGTGGTACCAGCCTAGGGTTTCACAGTTCCTTAGACAGCACTAATAAATGTTTGTAATTTTTAAACCTGTCCCCAAATCCTTTGTGTAACACTGTGTACCTCTGGAGCAGGTGCACTAACTTCTCTATCAACTTTGCTTCAATGTTATAAGAACATCAAAACCATCTTGTACTGTTTCTGATTGGGATGTAGTTAATTTTCTTTACAGTAATTCCTATGGTGCTGTATTTTGATATTGAGTGGCTGTATGGGGCTTGGCTGCCTAATGGGTTTAGACCAGAACACTGCTAAAAGTTTTAGGTGGTCATCATGTTCTAATTTAAAGTCCTGACATACACATTCATAACTTTAACCATCACAGCGAGAATACTGAGAAAGAACTGAGGCACAGATATTTGCAGATGCTAAATATTTTTTAAAAGAGAAAAAAAAAAAAGAGGGGGGGGAAGAAGGATTGAACTAAGAAGAAATGAAAGAAAAACTAGATTTCATGCTGTGTTCTATAAAGCCACCATGAGCTTCAGGCAAATAAAGCATTCTTATGATATTAGTATGGTATTAGAAGACTTGACAGTAATCTCATACAATCTATGAAGTTCCTATGCATAACATAGTCACAATATTTCAAACTTTGTTACCCAGTTTTCCAGAAAAACATCCCATTTTTCCAATAAATATTGGCTCCAAAGTGAAATGACAACATTTTTTTCATATAAAATTAAGGTCTGTAAATGAGTAATCACTATCTTTTTGAAAACCTTTCAGAGAAGATTGAATTGGAATAGGAAAAATAATTAATAGACTCCTGCTAACCTTAAGAACTCTTCTTCAGCAGAGGCAGTTTCTGTGTAGTTAATCTAAGAAGGTATATTTCCATAAAACAAGGAATTGGTTTTATTGTACAGGGTAGTAGAGATAATTTTTAAAAAGCAACTGAGCTGGAAAAGTACCTTAGAAATAAGACTTTTGGACATGAATATAAACCAATCTTAAACTCTGTTAGTACACAACAGAAATTTTGTTTATGCATGCCTCCTTACATGGATCTGAAATGACCCTGGAGAAATACTTCAAGGCTAATAAAATAACACATTATTAATGTCAAATATTTGGTGGCTCAGATCTCCCACTCTGATTTTACTTTTGGAAGTCCACATCAGAACTTCATTAATATGACCACACAAAATAGGAAGGGAAAGCAAAATACTCTATTATTGTTCTTTATGATGTGCCTTACTGTTATTGTTATAGGTGCACATGAAAGAGTGTTGGGGATAAGAGGGGAGAAAGTATTCCTTCTATATGGCAATACACAGATTTATTGGATATATATTTGTTTCATACAATTAAGGATTTTTGCACAGTAGGTTGTACTAAATGTGTAAATAGACTGAAGGATTTTTTTTTTCTGGAGCAAAATAAAACCTGAGTGAAGAAATTCTCAGAAAAGAAGGAAAGTAAAACTTTTACTGTTATCATTTAATATATAATCTACTGTGAGACATTCACAATAAAGGAAGATTTCATTTGCTATTTTTATCTGAGCTTCCTTTTAAGTCAGAGCAGGTCTAATAATTCTGTGTCTAAAAGATGATTTTTCTTGCTTGCTTTAAAAGCACTTTCTAAATATCCTTCTATAGTTACAACAGTTCTGCATCAGTCTATAGAGTATGTGGGCTTTTCTGCTTGGACTGGAATACTTTAAATCACTCTTGATCTTCAGTCAGGTAGATAGGGGAAAAAAGTAGAATAAAACTTTGTATTAACTGTTTGAATATGCCATCTCTGTACAAATCTAATTATGGATTAGATTTTATTCCCATAGACTCACACAGATCAGCAGGATCAATGCATATTTACTGCCTTTATTGTATTTTGGACATAAATTGGAACATTTTTAACAGTTTTATAAGGATAACACCTTCATGTACTACAATATTGAAATGTATCACCCTTCAGTGTAGGTTTAGTCTTTCTATTGCAAGAGACAATCAGAGTCAGCTATGTCAAAAGCAAACTCAAGAAGAAAATCTCTACTGCATGTCTCACACCCACTGGTTTAAGAATTTCAAAACAAAAAGAAAAAACACACAAAACCTTCAGTTGTTGAAATATATGTATAAAGATAAACTGTTGTCACTCACATATTTAAGAACGATAACCTGAGAGATCGATTCAGTGGGTAAAACCAAGAGGTATGTATACAAATGTATTAAGAACAGATACTTCTGGCTTTATTAGGAGGATGATAAATCATTTTTCTTTCAAAGTTTCCTATGTATTTTAATATAATTTCCATAATTCTTGACAATTTTGTCCATATTCCAAAACCTCCTGCTGCTGCTCAAGATAAAGGTAAGCTTCCAGCTATCTTTTTCCTTTATTTAAATGAAACACAAAACAAACCCAGCCTCTGCTGGGAGGGAAGACAGAAAGTGAATCCCTTCTTTCTAAGAAGTCACTTGTCTTCTGCTATAATTTGGCATTCAAATTCAATTTAATTGAACATACTTGTCTTCCATAAGCCGAGGAAATATTTTTATGTACATTTCATAATGTGTGACATAAAATTCTTTGTTCTCTCTTATAATTGTAACTTCAGAGAATTTATATTCCAGTATTTTTGTTATGTTGTTTTCTATTTACTCCTGTAAGAGATCCTGAAACTTCTATTATGAAGTTCCTTAAGGGTTTTTTTTATATATGCAGCAAGGTGAAAACTTAACTGCAGTATTGGAGGTTCTTAGAACCTCAAAAACCTGACTGCTTTTACAAAGTGTCTTCTAACCTTCAGGATGAAGTCTCTGAACTCATATTATGTTAAAAAGGTCTTTGTCAAAGAATTCTAGGTTCTCTTCCCGGAGTAGCATTCAAATGCTTATTTTATTTCCAAAGCATACCTTCAGTTTCTCTCAGTTTAAGCCAAGTTGTTGAGATAATATGAATACTAATTTTGTATAATTTTTGTGTATCAGTAAAAGAGGCTCTTGTAATAATTGGATAATGTCAGTGTCAAAGAATATAAAGTAGCCTGAGATGATGGATCGTGGGATACAATCATTAGCAACTTAGCTATTGAAACCTCTCTCTGACAATCTCCTTGGGGCTAAAAGACTGAACTTGAACAACTCAGACATGAGTCATGCCAACAGATACCCAGGTTATAAAGATCATAAAGGAATACACAGTTCTTTTCATGTGTTTAAATAAACAGTGTATTATTCAAGTATGTTCAGGTTGATTCTGCTTTTTTAGAAGAATCTGGAAAACTAACTGTATGTAGGACAATATACCAGAAACGTGAAATGCCATAAGGTGAACAACAAATTGCTGTCCACTGCAGTATGAAAATACATCTAAAATGAGCCTCAAATTTCTCTTCACAGGCAAAGATGCTTTTGGTGAAACTTAACCTGTAAGTTGCTAATGTTATTAGTACGAAAAGTGGTCTGACTGCTTTGAACTTGTATAGACGCTTGTCTGTATCAGAAACAAAACTCTGAGTAAGGGCTATTGATAACAAAACAAAACAAACAAACAAAACCAACAAACCAAAACCAACCAACCAACCAAAAAAAAAAAAAAAAAAAAAAAAGCCCACTCTAGGACAGACTCAGTTTAGTGGCAAGGATTTTAAACTCATACAAGCACAGGTGTGTTATAGAAAATAAAACCCTAAGAATTTATGCTATCAGCCTTGATCAATAGTTCATTTTTTACATAAGAGATTCCTCTCATTTCACTTAAACAGTAAGTAACTGATAGCTTGAAGGAAACAAGAAATTATTGGGGGTTTTTTTCACTGTCAAAGCAAGAATGGCATCTGTTCTTATTTTTTGTGACAAGCTATCTTTCTCCAACTGAAATGGCAAAAATTGAAATAATCAATCAGTCTCATCTTTGTTTAAAAGTGAGCTTTGACATTATATACAGGCCAGACATGTATTCACACCTGTAACACTGAAACCACTTTTTTTCTTTTTTTTTGAGATTACCCCTTCATGTCTCATGGGCTGTTGTTAACCCAACTGTTGTATCACACTTGTTGGTGTATATCTTTGAGTATTAATTAAGCCCTGAGCCCATCAAATCTCCTAATCTGTATTTATTTCTGTGTAACTTCCTGGGTTAATATTGTTCAACATTTTGTATAGCTCAAAGCAAATAAATTCTTATGCAACTAAAATATTAATCTCCTGCAGGAAAACAGAGATCTTTTTTATTAACATTGCCAATAAAACAAAAATCACCGCCTGTTGCACTTTGTATCGAAATGGCATAGCTACACTTTCCATCAGTCTTTGTCATCTCTTAACTAGTGGCATGTGTACTCCTACTCTTATTCATCATAAACTCAAATGAGTCCACCTATGCTATGTTTTGTCAATAATCTGATTTTGTACTGGAAGAGAAGCAGTAGCCTAATATGGTCACCTACAATAAAGAGGAATTGCATTTGTTTGTCATCACCTCTCAGCTAGTAAATTGAGATTGATATCTGAGATCTTGGTTTAGCTCATGACTGTTACCATACAGAAATCTATACTGCGTTTACAAAAAGTTCTTTGGCTTCTGGCGGACATTCCAGACTTTATTAGTGCATATAGTGTAGATACAGCCAGGACACCTGGCACTTTAGTTGATTCTTGAATTAGGTTCAGTGATGGAAAGAAGAATCAGCTCTGTGAACACAGTTATGGAAATTTGGGAAGAATTGGAACATCTATTGAAGTTATTTCCAACTTTGGAGCATAAAGCATTATCCAGGCATATGCTGGCATTCATATATATTGTCAGATCACATTTTAATGGAGACTACTTTGCTAGTAAAAGAAAATATTTAAAGGTTATTTCCTTAGAGTCTTTTCATATGGAAAGAAGACTATACCTTTTCTAAGTTTCCTTTATTTTTTTTTCCCTGAAAATTTCACAGTAGAGTATGATATCAAATTTCTCTGTCTGTTTACTACTTTTCACCAGAAGGCTTCACTAAATCATTCTGAAGGAGTCTAGAATCTCAAAATGCGTTTATTTTAGTTCAAAAGAAATTTGTTTGGGAAACAATAGCTATATTGGTATTTTAATATCTTCACCTTGTTAGAGGCTTTCTGTCATTTGTCTAGTTGTAAGAGTCTTCCATGAGAGCTAATAAATCATGTTAAAAAGTGAGGTGATTCTAAAAGGCATAGTTTGTCAGTTGTTTGTCTTCTGAAAGGTCTCTTCAATACATTTTAATTACATCTTTAAGTTAACATTTATAAGATGCAATGCAAAACTAAGTTAGTGGTGATTTGCATCCAGTACACGAAAGTATTTTTCTGCAAACTGATTCTACCCCTTGTTTTTTATTGAGAATTGACCTTGAAAAGGAGGCTTGAATATGTCTGATATGATCTTGAATAAAAATTGCTTCCAGGCAACACATCATTCCTTTCCAGGGTGAGTGAGATGTTACAATATTATGAGTGCTCTGATGACTGTTGTGAACAGACTAGAAATATCTATTGGATAATGATAGCTAGCATCTGATCCCTTCAAGGAATGAAAAACAAATCATGAAGAGACAGGATAGTAAAGGAAAAAATCCTCTGAATTTCTGGGGACTACATTTGGCCCACAAGCTCCCAAATCTAAGAGCTCGTTTATGTCTTATGGTAATACATGCATGCAGATTTACTAAACCATGAGTTATAACAATATCAGATGTCATAGAGACACATATTTAAAACCTTAGTTCTAACTTACAGGCATAAAAGCAAACATGCTAAATAATGTTAATAATGGTGTCAATTAAAAAAAAAAAAAAAGAGAAGTGATACTGGTAATTCAAACAAACATAACTGATCTGTAGATAGTAAAAAAACCTACTCAATTGAGAACACTATTTTCAAGCCACATTTTATGTAAACAAATAATGGACCACATGACTATTGCATTAAGAGGTAATTTGGCAGTAAATAAACTGCCTTGCATTCCAGCTTTTCCTCAGATATCAGAGGGACTGGGGATGGCTAGGCTTAGACTCTGAGTGGTGTCCGATTTGGCACTATGAGCCTGATAACACAGATACACTCAGTAGTGAACTACACCTTCTGTCTGGTCGCGCTTGCGACCAGCTATGGGAAGAATGCAGTTTATTCAGTTTAGCACTATAAATCCAGTGTCACAGATGCACTCAATAGCATGCTGAACCACCCATCTGGTCATGCTTATGACCAGTTATGCAAAGGATGCAGATTATTTAACAAGTCTGGTGACACTATGCACTCAATAGCACGCTGCACTTTCTGTCTTGTTGCACTCTCACACACAGTGCCAAGTGAGAGACATTTGCAGCCAGCTATGTGAACAGTGCAGTTTATTGAAGCAACAGGATCACAGGTTCTTATGGATTACTGGTAATAAATAAGCTGTCTGCAAAAACATGTGCAAGTATCAAGACTGTAGGTAATACAGCTGAAGAAAATTCAGGGTGCAAGTTCAGTGGGTGGATTGCACTTTGGAGGTGGGTAGCCTTTGGGTTGGAGGTGTGTTTTGGTACTGTAATGACATTATAATGAGCAAAGATCACACAAAGGAAGGTACTTTGTCAAAAACTGACAGACTGTTGGCCCATGGTTGCAAACAGGAAGCTTATCTGTTCTGCGGTGATTTCCCATTTCTGCAGTAATCTCACAGGACCTGGCCAGAGAATCTCCACTCTGCTCCATCCCCCACGCTGTTTGTAGGCAGTGTTGCCTAGGGAACCACTGTGGAATGGATTCCTTGCATACCCTGAAAGTTCCTTCAATGTTTCGACCTTTCCTTAATGTGTAAAAAATGCTGTACCTTTAATACAATTTTAATTTCTAAGTCACCTCCAGTCATTATTCCACAGTGACCAATGCATCCTACATGTAGTGATTAGTATGAATGAATGTACTAAGTGCACAAGTGATCTATGTAATTCGATTTCTAATTTCAATTCGAAAATGTATAATACAGTGTATTAATATACATTTCATTTGGTGCTGCAGCTAATGATAACCAGGTTGTAGTTTATGATTCACTATATTCCAGTTTGCAAACTCAAACCAGGCACAAAATCAACTTAAAAAACCCTCTGTGTTCTCTAGTCTGAAAGGGGAAATGGAGATTCACCACAGGATGGTGATATTGATTGTTATCTGCTTACAGAGTTTAGAGGCAGGTAGTACAGCAGTCATGGGAGACTTGACTCTATCTAAACTAGATAAATGTCATATTGGGCTCTAATGCAGAGATCACATTTTTATGCACTATCATTGACTAGCAACTGGCTGGAGTTAATATCTTCCAAATGAAGCAAGTAGAAAACCTCAAGTCTTGCACAAAGGGCATAATAAACAAATAAATGAAGGTTAAAAGTTTGAGGAATGTCTAAACAAAAGGAACTAAAAAGAACAGAACCTCTTCCAAACACTTCAAAGATAAGAAAGGTTGTCAGAGTGTTTGTAGGAACAATGAATAATCAATATAAAAAGGCATTGCAGAGAAGCTAAATCTATTCTTAACAATGATGCCCACTGTGGAAAAAGGGGTGGAGGTTCTAGTGCCAAAATCAGTTTATAGAATCTACTTAAACTTGAAATAATTGATAGGGAGAAGTTAGGGCCTAAAAAGATAAAAAAGGAAGACATAGATGGCCAGAACTAAGTCATAATTACCCAAGTGTTTAAAGAAACGAGTTGGGTAAAATAGCCAAATTGCTAAAATTGCCTTGGAATGTGGCAAATATGATGCTATCCTTTAAATGTATTCCAAAGGAAATCTTGTCAACTACATACTTACAAGCCTGTGTTGGACAAATAAGTAGAAGACGTAAGAAAAGAAAAGTAATGTACACTTAGATAAAAAAAGCCTACTGGGCGGGAGGAAGTACAAGCATGGCATTGGCAAAAGAAGTCCTGATCATGAACCTGTTGGACTTCTTTGTAGGGGACAGGAACTCCATGAAAAAGCATTATCTGTCTATCACAGTCTTGTATTTCTAATCCAAAGAGAAATCCAAGGCTCTTTGGAACTGAAAGGTTTTATGAAATCTCAGTAACTGTTTAATAAAGATGACAATCTTGCAAAGATTCAGAAAAGGAACTGAATGGTAAAGTGTTGAATAATAATTAAGAATTAGTACTCAGTGGAGGGAAGTCATCAGTAAAATCCTGAAAGGAGTTTTCCTAATTTTCCTTGAAATGCTGATGAGTTTTTCAGAAAGTAAACCAAGCCACCCCTGGACACTCCTAACTTGAGTAAGTGGAAACAATTCAAGAATAGTAAGAATGTTTCTGGACTCTATTAGTCACATGTAACAAGGACCTGTGACAGGTGATTAAAGTAAGCATTTAGATAAATACCTGGCTTTGGATCTGTTTATTTTGGCATGACCTCCATCATCAGTGCTTGTATTTTTGTTTGTCAAATAAAAAATATACATCACATGTATTTATTGATTAAAGAAATATAGATGAGTTATGAAAACTTGCTGTTCATTTTGCCAGCGACCATGATAATATCCCTAAATCACTGTTTGTGTATTGCAAGTTGTGATTTGAGGGATGTTTTCTCTATTCAATTTTATATTAATTGGAAATATGTGGTAAACCTCATTTACATTTTTGAATGCAAATCAACCTGTATGTAATAGCCAACTTTTCTGATAGAACTTAAACTGCTTTAACTCAAAGAGTACTGCTTTGATGGTGCCAATAGCATACTGATGCATCCCCTTATACCATTAAAGTATTACAGATAGAGAAATCATCTACGGTTCTTTAAAAAGCTGAGTTATTTAGGAGGCCTGTTATGTTACTGAAGATTAACTATCTCTCTAATCACTTCATGCATAAGCTCTCACATTTTATTTGGATCAGTAATGCAGTAAGGAGAAAAATAATAGTTTCGTCTGGACAGGGATATCACAAACATACTTTCTTTCATGCTTTCATTAAGCTAATGGGAGAAATTGACTTAACAGTTGGACAGCCCTTTGCCCTGCCCCATTTTCATGCTTCCTGAGTCAGAATGTCAATCCAGTATTCATTCCACTGTACTGCCAGAACCCACATTTTCAACTGCTTTTCCCTACCTTCCATTTTACATCTTCAGGTAAATCCTGCACGTTCTGCTTATGAAGTCTTTCATGCACTGATGTCCATCACAGAGAAAATTACTGTTAATGATTTACCTTTTGTGCCTGTGAAGGACAGTATCATATTATTTACAGTAGAGGTATTTCTGACACTATCAGAAATATCATAAAGGAAAATATATTAATAGCTAAATCAATATATTAATAAAAGTAAAGTAATATCTTTGAACACATAGTTCAGGTAGGTATTTTCTTTTTCTGCAATGTGTTATATAGCTGTGTTAGTTTTCTTTATAGTAGCCAGTATGGGGCTATGTTTTGGAGTTGTGCTGAAAACAGTGTTGATAGTACACAAATATTTCTGTTACTGCTGAGCAGTGCTTGCACAGAGTCAAGGCCTTTTCTGCTTCTCACACCAACCCAGCAGCCTGTAGGCTGGGGGTGCATAAGAAGTTAGGAGAGGACACAGATGGGGGAAGAAGGAAGAGGGGGATGTTTGGTGTGATGGTGCTTGTCTTCCCAAGTTACCATTATATTGTCAATCACTGAATTTCTTCCCCTTTGTTTTAGAAAAAATTAGACCAGGCAGTAACTTTTATGATGATGATGGGGTAGTACCTCAACTTTCTTTTAAAATCATGCTTTCAGAAGATTTTTTTTTACTCCTTCCATTTTCTATAGTTGTACAGTTTTCAAGACTATGAAAACCACAGTTTTTTGTTTTCTTATAACTCTGTATGAATAGAATGGTTTAGGTCATTTTCTTGTCATGACACCTTTGTGCTTTGTTCTGTTTCTTAAGCTGAAGAAAAGTAAGGCTGAAAATTAGAGATTATTTGTAAAATTGCAGTAATCTGACATAATGCTAAACTTTATAAGGTTTGAGAAAGAGTTGCTTTCTATTAATAGCAACTGATTTTTCCATGAATGTGCCAGATTAGATGTTTCTGAGTTAGCAGCATATTAAGAGAAATATTTCTTCAGAAGATTGAATATCTCATTTAGGTTAAAATGAATGCATTACTACCCTGGGTTATATGGCATTTACCTAGCTAACTAGTTCCTACTGACTAAACAGGAAGACAGATTCTTCATATTTACACATTTGGATTATCATATAAGTACAATTCACTTTGAAGTAAATAGATGCTATTACAAATTATAAATCACTTCAGTAAGCTAATGATTTAATATTTAAAAAGTTGCTACATTTTTCTTTTAGCATGACTTCTAGTATACGTTGAAGTCTGGGACTTCTGTTTGTTTTTCCGTAAAAGGGAGATGCTTCTGTTTACACACTACAAAAAAATATTACAGAAAGCTCTCCAGCTGCTTTTTCTGTTTATGACAACTATTACTGTCATGGCTATTAATCCTGATTTATCTTTTTAATTTGAATTTAAAACATCATTTCATCATAATGTGTCAAGAATTATTTGATTTCTTCACATTTTACTATAAATATATTGAAGCAACTCCATTTTTGATCAAAGCTGATGTTCTCAATGGAGAATTTAAAAATCTACTGAGGACAGTATTCATTTCCTAAGTGAGTTTCCATACATCAAAGAGAAATGCAAATCCTGGTTATATGTGTAATACATACATGTTTCATAGAATTTATGAGTACTTAACAGTTTGAATTCTTTTTGTCACATTCTGATGCCATTTAATAATGTTCCCAGACTTAATTCTGCCATTAAGAAAAAGGAACTTGAAGTTTCAGCATAACTAAGTCAACATATTCATAAATCATGTCTTTTTGTATACTGCAAAAAGTGTCTTTTTGCATACTGCACTGATGAAATTTTTTTGTCCAGCTTTTATTATTAGTTCTCTAAAAGAGTATAATTCATCATATACATACAGAAACTTATTTCTCCATCGAGATTCAATGACAGAAGAGCCAAATATCATGGTGTGAATAGCATTGGTTTGCACTGGTTTAGTAACTTAAAGTCACAGTGCTATTTAACATATGGAGAAGTGATTAGTAGAGCAAGACTTAGGCACTTGATAAATTAAAAAAGTGTTTTCCACTTTGATGGTGTCTACTACTAGTGTCAATATAAAAAAAAGATCATATTTTAGTAAAAGTTCAATTTTGAGTAGGATGTTAATAAAGGGAAGTCAAACATGGGACTTTAAAAATTCTTCATTAAAATGAATAGCTCTCAAACTCTCTATTCATTTCACATCCACCATGCCCATCCAATTTGTGGAACTCACAAACTGAAAAATGCCACTTGAGAACTGAGTTTAATGACTAGCATTCTTTAGTGGCATAAAATGAGAAGAAAAATATGAACAATCACACTGACAAGTGTGCTTTTTAGAACATTTAAGAAAAAATCCTTAGCACAAAACTGATTGAGCAAGAAGATAGTTTGCATAATATTGGTTCGTTCACAGATTTCTTGTTTTGAAAGTAACATACAGTGATGAAATATCATGCACACACAGAGATACTCAGCTTTCAAGAGGATGTTGAACAACTTTAATATAATGAACTCTTATTTTGCATTATTATATTTCTAATTACTGGTTTATGAACTTGGTTCAAAATTATAGATGCATATATCTTAAAAGTATTAGCCTTTAAGGCTCCACTGCAATGAATAAACCAACAGAATAATTAAATTAAAGAAAAAATTCTAAATATTTAAATATGTAAAAAGTAGTGATGATGCTTAGAAAGGACTCCTATTTTGTTCATAAAGATAAATTCTGCTTATTTACTCTTTAAACCCTATGATGAGCTGGGATTCTACATAGATATTTGTCTCATCTTTGTTGAAAAATCCTCAGAGACAACTCACTGTAGTCCCTTCTGCAGAGCTTTCTGTATTATCTTATTATGTGTGCACACACAGGGATATGCACAAATTAAACTACTACCTTTTTCTTTAAAACAATTTTTCACATATTGATAGACATGCTTAACCTGTTGCAGATACTATTTGCTAAATCTCCTTTGGACTATTTTCTATTCATTTATCTTTAAGGAATGTAATTTAAAAGAAGATAAAGGGTTGGTAAATTCCATTCTCTTACTTTCATACAAGGAAAAGTTACCAGTGACAAATCAGCAACGTTTAGTAATTCATGATAGATAATTATGACATCTCTTTTCTTTCTGTGGCTTTTGTTTTCTATTTCACTACATTTCAATCTCTTTAATTCTCTCTATGCTCCATTGTACTCTGTTAGAGAATATGGTATTTTCTATTTCTATTTCTATTCCTGTTTTTAATAAGCATCTTGCCCCCAAAAGAAAAACTGCTTACAGTGTTCACGATCTGAACAACTTTACTAACAGATTATAAAGACTATAGATACTGTACACATCTGTATTAAAAATTCTGCAATATTTAAGGATAAATATAATATATGAGAACTATATAATGCTTAGCTACTATGACCAATTATTTTAACCCTAAACTTGAAAGCTTTGTTTCAAATATGTGTACAAAAGAATGAAGACATAATCAGTCTAGACTAGCAACTTAGTGATTAGATCTTAGTTTGTAAAGTAGTCAAATGTTTAATAGGCAAACTTAAGTATACTTAAATATAGTCTTTAACATTTCAAATTATTTCAAAAAAAATGGTTTCCCAAATATTTGAAAAATTACTACAATATTTCCAAGTAAATTTAGAGTAGAATTAATCTTCCAAAACAAATCTGATTAATTTTGTTTATTTCTCTATGGTAACATTTTACTAGGCAATTCCAATGTTATTACTATCCATATAAAAGTATAAAAAATATAATTTTGATTAATTTTAGATATTTGGACACTAATGTGTCCAGTAGTAACATATTTTTTTAAACCTAGTAGCAACAGATTAGTACTATTAATAATTTAGTTTAGGTTTTGCTGAGTAGCAAACTCCATATAATGTAATATCTACTTCACAATGGATAGAACCCGGGCATTTTCCAATACTGTTCTTTCAAAGGATTTTCTGTCTAGTGTAAACATCAGCCTGATTCTTCACACTGAAGAGTAGTGAACCCTACTGTCTTTATTGTCCTCCACAAAAAAAGGCAGTGTAATGGTTCAATCCTGATGCAAGGGAGGTGTTAAATAAGAATTAAAGGCTTTCTAAACAGAAGCCTTTTCTATTAAACCCAGCCCTATATAGAAAATAAAACCTGCCAGATAGGCATATTCCTGCTGTTTTATTACACAGCATCTGATGGGGTTGAAATTATATAAGTTCAGGTACCCAAGAATATTTTATGTTTTTCAGTGATTTTTTTTTCCCCTGAATATGTTTGTACCATTATTAGTACATTTGATAAATTAATTTTCTGATGAAGTTGAAAGTTTTATTCTGTCCATATGAGAGTACAAACTGCTTTTATCTATTCTGAAAAAGAGCTTAAGGATTTTAGCCACCTCTAGCATCAGGACAATTTCATTCTGCTGAGAGGTTAGGTAATGAGAAGATAAATCCTAAATATTTAGTATACCCTACTGATCTTACTTTTTTTTTTTTATTTTATTTTATTCCCCCATATTATTTTATCATTCAATCTTCTCCGTCTCTTATTATCTGCCCTATTTTCAAATAATCCACATTCTTATTTTTTTTCATAAAGTGACAGAAGTAGTAGTTTGAAAGGAATTTTGGAGGTTGTTAAGTCCACTCTCCAACTCATAAAGGGACTACACCAACACTGCATCAGGTCAGACATCGCTTTGTCTAGCTGAGTCCTAAAAATCACCAAGGACAGAGAATCTGTAATCTCAGGGTAATCTCTTTTGGTACTGCATTACCCTTTTGGTGCAAAATATTCCTTCTGGCTAAACTGAAGGTCTTTTTAAGCTTTAATTTTTCTTTATTTTCTTCTGCCAGACAGTACTACTTGCTCCTTAGACTAATTTCTTTCACCTATGACAAGACCATCTTTCCATCTAAGAACTGTCTCTGTTATGCTTCAATGTATTCATTTATGGCTGTGGATGTGAAAGTTTTCCACTACCGTTCTGGCTTATTTCAATGATTCTTTTATGATCTAGCCTGAAAGACAAAAAGACAAATTCTTTCTTTAATCCTGAAATAAAAGTAAGTTCTATGAAGTTTCTCTAGTGATACAGGTAAATGGCATTGTTCTAGAAATCTCATTACCATACCTTACTTACAGCAGAGACATTACCTGTTATAATATGACGAGGAATTAATTTTTCACAAGAATTTTTAACCTACTAAAGGCCACTACTTTATACGTTTAAGCACAAAGTACATTTCTGGAATTGTTTTTCCTCTAGATTAAGTGTGTATGAATAGTTATTCCAATACACTCAGGATAATTAGTGCATTTTTTCTAGCATAGAACAAGAAAATTTCAACGATGCTAGATTCCTTTTTTTTTTTTTATGACTCAGGAATGTTATTATGTCTTCTCCAGAACTTTTTTCGCCCTGCTGCCTGTACTAGTCACAGTTGTAGGCTTCATTTTTTATAAGTTAGACATTACCTGATCAAGGTTTGATCTCCAGGTTAAATTTATCATTTCACTACACAGATGAACAGACTCTTTTTTAGCTCAGAACTATCTTGTACTACTTCCTCTATTCAGACTTTTACCATAATGAGAACCACATTGTTCATTTGACTCAGCATTGAGCTGAATAATTCAGGAGCTCGAGCTCTAGGGCTGACAGTATTTTCTTTTAATGAAGATAATCATGCATTCATCTCAGAAGGACATCTATTTCCATTCCTTGGCTGCTTCTCTTCCATTCCTTGTCACTGCAAAATTTCATGGTTCATTAAAAAGGCGCACCTGCTAAAATAGGGAAATTCCATAGGACAATTTTAACCACAATATTAGTGAAAAGATGTTCAGAAAGAATCTGTAAATTTAACACAAAGCCTGAAGTGGTGATATATAGAAGGTGGGTGAGACATTGATTATAGTAAAGTAGTGGTGTTTGACATTAGACATGGTATCGTGTTACTGAGACTACAGCTATAACAAAAATTACATATGAATGTGTAACTTTTAATGAATGCATATTTTAAAATAATGCTCAGTTTCATAAATGCTATTGAAGAACTTATTATGGTTTAAATGTTTGAATGTAAGCTGTAACCATAAAACTCCTGAAATGAAAGTCTGTGAGAAAACTATTTTTAAAAATTTGCTTTCAAAAAATGTACACATAAATCTCAAACATCATCACAGCATTGGAATCTGGAATGTGAACTGAACCAGCCGTGGGGTCAGTATTCTTCCAAGTGCATTGAATTCACAGACAAACAAAACCTAAAAAAATTAGTCATACACTCCTACAGTCTAAGGTTTTTAACTGCTCTGGAAATTTTCTTACAAAAATAGGCAAAATATACTCCCTAATTTTGATTGGAGATTTATTTTACAGACTCTGACAATTCACAACAATACTTATTTAAGAACTAGACATCTTTTCTTAACTTGCAGACTTTTTTCTATCATTGCAGATTTTTGCTTTCTCTTAACAGCTATCCTGAGATCTAGAATTCTTTCAAACACTATATTATTTAAAAATATGTATTTGTTAATCTTAACAATAAGGCCAAGTGCAAGGTTCTGCTCCTGGGTAAGGGCAAACCCAAGTGCTAATACAGGCTGGGAGGAGTATAGATAAAGACTAGCCCTGAGGAGAAGGACTTGAGTGTGATGATTAACAAAAAGCTTAACAAGATTCAAAAGTGAGTGAATGCAACCCAGAAAGCCAACCATGTCCTGCGCTGCATCAAGAGAAGAGTGGACAGCAGGTCAAGGGAGGTGATTCTGCTGCTTTCCTCTGTTCTGATGAGACCCCACCTGGAGTACTGCATCTATCTCTGGAACCCTCAACATAAGCAGGACATGGACCTGTTGCAGTGGGTCCAGAGGAGGGCCAGAAGAATGATCAGAGGTTTGAAACACCTCTGAAAAATGCTATAATACCATACTATCCAACAGACTTGTTACAATATTAAAAATAAAATTATTAAAATTCTAAAAAAGCAAGCAACACAGAAAATCACTTATAAAGAAGAATAGAAAATACATTCTCTAGCATGTGATCTTGCTGTCTCGAGGCAGCAGCAATGTACATTTCAAACTGAGTATCCATTTATGTCAAGATCAAGTCAGAAGAAGAATTTTATGGGTTTTTAAGATTTACTATAGCCAAGTAACTTTAGTGTTATTTTCTTGTATATTTAAATATTCAGATGAAGTGGTCTCTAACCACTTCAGGCTGACCGGACAGACCACAGACATATAGGACAAGCTAGGCATTTAGAATATCAAAAATGAGGAATTCTCCTGGGCCCACCTTGTCAGAGTAGATTATTAACTTAGTTTACACCTGATGTAAAAGCAGAAGACTCTCCAAGACAAATGACTCAGTTCATCTATCTGACTAGACCAACTTCACAGAACACTTATGCAAGTGCATCAGTTCAGCATCCTTGGAATGACAGTAGGGCAAAAGACAATGACATTTCTGAGGCAGATGGGAGGAAGCAGAAATCAGATAGATAACTCTGCATTATTGTTCATAGTCCATTGTTATACATCATTCAATAATGTAACTGCAGCTGTAAGAATGTAGGACTTTTTGTCCCAGTGGATGTCCTGGTGTTTTCTCAGGGTAATTTTTGGTCCCTTTTATCGTGTGTTTCCTTGCAAAGTGAAGCTAGGGACAATTAGGAAGTTCACTATCTCATTAATGTCTTTAAAGCTTTATTATCAAAGAAAGATCTAATCCTAAAACATTAGCAAATTTTTTTATATAAACTTAGCCGAGGAGAGGTTGGACATGCAATAACCAACTTTGCACAGAGAAGGTGAAGAAGCAAATAAATCTTCAGTATCTTGAGAATTATGATCCATTTGCATTATGATCCCATTGCACCTGAAGCTTTGACCTGTCACTAAGGAACACTGAAAAAGATCCAAGGTCTTATAAATCCACAGTGATGTGGGGGTGAGTAAAACAAACAGGAAATAACGCTGATATGTGGACTCAACCACACATTAGCCACATATATTGCCATAAATAGATCATTGAAGCAGACTAAAACCATCCAGGTCAGGTAAAGATCAGCAATAAACAAAGCCTGGAACCTAATGTACTGAAAAGTGATTTTTAACATAAAGCAAGTGGAGCAACAGTAGGAGAATGAAGTCCAAAAGACTATCCTTCCATAACTTAAGAGAAAAATTTACCAAGAAAAATCAGCTAGATCAACTGAATACTTTAGGCTAGCTAAAGTAATCACTCTTCATTTGAAACAGGGAAAATGAGCACTTAGAAAACCTTCAAGAGAATAGATTTCCAAGTAAACTGAATAAAGTGTCAAGATAACAGATTTGAAGGAGTTTAAGAAAATAGAAATGTTTATTAACTACAGGTTTGCAGACTTCATTGAACAATCGTTCTTTTAAGTATCCCACTTTAATTTTGTAGGATGCTATCTTCCTCAAAGAAAAATTATTCCAGTGTCCAGTCCAGTCCAGTCCAAAGATATGTATCAAAGATATACCCCCTAAAGAATGGATTACAGTCAAATGGAAGAAGCAGCTTGTTGTGCTACAACAAACCATTCATCATGCAAATAGACTTAAGAAAGGACTACATAGTGATTTCCATAAAAAAATACAGAAGTGGCAGACTTTCCAAGGTGTCTGTACAGGCTTTAGAAGTCATATTAGGATGAGCTGATGGTTACGGGCTGCATAGATACCTAGAGTATAGGGATGAGACAGGTCCTCAACAAAACTTAGATTTGTCACTTTTAAAATTGGAGACCAAAAAAGTCCATGTCAGACATACAAGAAATGTTCCAAATCAAATCATATAGCCAGCAGGGAGACTGAAAGGTAAGATTTAAATTTTCCTTGAGAATATGGTTGGTCTGGGTCTGTCTGGCATGGAGTTAACTTTCCCCATAGCAGCCTTCATAGTGCTGTGCTGTGTATTTGCAGCTAAAATGGAGCTGATGACACACCAATGTTTTGGCTATTGCTGCCACAGCATCAAGGCTCTCTAACCCATGCCTTTCATCACCAAAAACCAGTAGACTGGTGGTGGGCAAAAGACTGGGAAGGGACACAGCCAGGACAGCAGACCCAAACTGACCAAAGGGATATTCCATACCATATGGTGTCATGCTCAGCAGTAAAAGCTAAGAGCAAAGAGGAGGAGGGGGAACATTTGTTATTAAGGTGTTTGTCTCCCAAAGCAACCACTATACGTACTAAGGCCTTCCTTCTCAGGAAGGGTCTGGACATCACCTTCTGATAAGAAGTAGAGAATAAATATGTCAACTCATCATAATGGTAAATGAAGAAATACTGAAATTGGTCTTGTGGGTGTACACATGGGATAAGAAAAGCTTGAAAAGATGGAACCGACACTGAACCATAAGAAACCCAAGTTTCTTGTGTTTGAAATTAAGACTGGAAACAAGTCTTAAAGCTGAAGAGTGGGAGAAAACGAAGGCATGCAGAAAAAGGCAACTACATGGAGTCAAGTCACAAGCTGAGGAAAGACTAGAACAAAACGGTAAAGGAAACGGTAAAGGAAAATCAGCCCAACAAAGTACCATGTAAAGAGAATGCAGAGCAACAGGACAATTTCTTGATATAATTAAACCTATAAGAAGGTTATATTAAACCCAAGAAATCAACTGGGAAAACTTCACTATCTTAATAGACATACCTAACATGGTAGAAGGTGGATAGTAAGCAGGACAGTGATAGACTACAACATAAAGGGTACATGAGAAACAAAACAGTCAATGAAGATGGTGGTATACAGCTGTATGTTGAAATACACACACAAATCAAGTTAAGAAGCAAATTTTGCCAACAGTGACATGAAATCCCTGTTGATTAGCAGTCCAGACCTGGATGAAAAAAAACCAAACCAAACAAAACAAAGAACAATTTTGAGATAATCATAGAATGGTTTGGATTGGAAAGATCATCTAGTTCCACCCACCCTTGCAATGGCAAATAATATTGTCTTCCTGCCCACAAAGAAAACAATGATAGTAACATGCCAAAAAGATCAGAGATGCTTTGAAATTAAGCCACAAACCAGAAATGGTAGACTTCACCTACATTATTTATACTAGGGAAAGGTCATGAGAAGGTTCTCACAAGAGAAGGGGTAGTTTTTTATTTGCTTATTATCAGCACAAAGATTGTCATTCTAAATGCTGATGCCAGTGACCAATTCAGCAACTGTGACTGATTTTTCTAATTCAATATTCTTCCAGTAGCAGTAAAAGCAGACATCCACCATAGCTGCAGTCAATTTTAAAAAGGTGATTGGCATAAAAATGAACATCTTGAAAAGAAGGTAAAAGATAGGAGATTTAAGTCTTTGTGGGCAGCATAGAGGTTACTTGAATACCACACTGAAAACACAAAGTATATGTGTACAAAATATCAGGAAAGATTTTAGAGAGCAGACCAATGTTAGCACAGCTAAACACCACAGTAAAAAAAAGTTCCTAGATGTGGTCTTGTGTCTTTCAAAAAAAAAAAAAAAGAATAATGTTAAAATAGAAGCCTTAGAGAGAATCAAAAAATCTAGGAAGCTAAAAGATAATGCAACAAAGCATGGCCAAAGGTTATTTTACTGAACAACTAGTAAAAGATACAGAAACCAAAAACTAATCTTTCTTCAAAAACATTAGCAGGAGAAAGTGAATGTCCCTGCTTTTAGTCTCGTCTTCCTCCTTTTATACACCTGCCTCATGAGGACAGCTTAGATGCTAACCTAGTTACCCTAGCCTTTTTCCCCTCTGTTTTCACATCTCTTTATTGGTAGCTAGACTTACTTCTCTACTGGCTACCTAATAAGTTTAAGCAGCTGTTCTCCTGCCTCCTGCCACTGAAGATATTTTTACCATACTGCTGCTCAGTTACCCACATAAGCTTAGGACTCCCTCCCTAGACTCAGTTTGGGCTCTTATAGCCCAACTATCATTAATGCTTGCCAAGTTTTTCTGCATATTATAAAAACCATGACCTTTTCTCTTCAAATATATAGGTAGAACTTGTTCAGAGTCTCATTTAGCATTTGATTTTCTACAACATAGCCTTGACAATTTCAATCTTTCTCTTCCTACATTTAGAATTTTGTAATAAAGACTGTTTTCCCAGTTGGCTTAAGACTTTTCAGCCCCGTCTCTGATATTTAGGAAATGGTATTGAATTGCTGGTTTAATGAAACCAAATTGGCAACTACTGAAAAATTATGATTGCAACAGCTATCATTGATATTGAAGAGTACAAGAAACAGTGGTGACAAATCAGGGGCAAATACCAAATTAGACAAATAATTTGTAAGCTTCATAAGACAGGCAGCTTGCACCATTTTTTGTAGTTCTACTAGTGAATAACTTATTATGGAAAATGATATTATCTTCTGTTACTGTGCTGCACACAGTTTACATGGAGTGTATCATAACCATGACTGGTCAAATTTGACTGAAAGGCCTTCTAGCCAAAACTTTAGAAACAGTGAGAAAGGGAAGACATCAAATTTTTAATCATTATATCCTAACATGGTTATTTACTGCATACAGTGAAAGAAGACAAATACTGTCTTTTGCAGAAATAAAAAGAGAATATCTAGTCCCCTAATACCTTTAGAAATGAATAAATATTGTCTAATGGATGTGTTTGTTCTTAAATCACTAATATTATTCAGACCTTATTTCTCTGCACTGGATAGCTGATGCAGAAAGACACTGAGCATCAAATGTTTATAGCCATGACCCATACTGTTTAGAACATTATCAGAGATGGTCAGAGGAGGGGTCTGTAGCATAACAAATACTTCTGTGTGGCTTTATGTTTAAAAGCAAAGTAGCCTCCTCAAATCTTAGAAAAGGTGAGAAACACATAATTGTTGAATCATGTATTATCAGAGCACTCTGGCCACTGTTGTTTTTTACTGTATTGCCTTAGAAAACTATGCCATACAGCTAGTGAAAATTCATCTCTTTTTCATTTTTATTTTTTTAATTAGAAAGTTTCCTTATTTGTCTACTTAGAATGGGTGACATCTTATCAAAATATCAGATCAAGTTTTCCAATAATTAAAATATATAAGATGATGACAGTGAGCAGCACTCAAAAAACTAAACCTATACTTTATTGTAGTTTCTGCTCTGTATACATACCACACACACAGACACAGGAGCACAGTTTGAAACCACGTAGAAATGATACTTGCATATTTTGTTAGCCTGCAGGGGGACTTTTTGGCTTTTATCATTGAGGGTACAAAAAATTCAACATTAAATAATTTCAAATTAATGGGAATTTTTCTCTTAGGGCAGAAATAATTTGGCATCATCCTTCCTGGAAGCCAAGTAAGACTATTTAAGCCTCTTGGGAAGAGATACAACAGCTTCATAGAAGAAGCCTTTCTACTGACTCTCATTTAATTCCCAGTAGGTGTTTCATTTTCTCATAAAGACTTCATCATCAGTTTTCCTTTTTGTTCAGAGAAAACATATTTCCTTTCAGCTGCAATAAAAGGATCTAAACTTAAAGAGCTTACTTTTTCATAAAACATGATGTGGATTTTCCCCTTCTAGAAGCAGACTTCTGATTCATTTGAATGGTGAACTAACACTGAATGAATTGTAATAATTATATGTAAGTTTCTGCAGGACTCAATGAAAAAGGAAATGTGGAATGATAAATATATGGATAAGAAAAAAATTCAATTTACAACTTAGCTTATCTGCTGTGACACTTAACACTCCACAGAGTACAACTTGAAAAAAATATCAAATCTAAAATGAAACCAGAATAGTTACAGTTTTATCTTTTCAGAATTCAAAAGAATGCAAAGTGTTTCATAGGCAGATTAATGACATAAAGAAAGCAGGGAAAAAGAGAAAAAAATAATCCATGAAATCTATCAGATAGATGAAAGGGGAAGGTTGCAGGAAGAAAGGTAGAACATGGATCTCAAGAGTAGAGTTATTGAAGGAAGATAAGATAAAGATTGATACATTAAGAATTTTAAATTTTTTTTTCAGAAAGATGTTTTAGTCCAAAAATTTATATTTACTGAAAGTGGAACTGCTCACAGGACAAGTCTCTAATTTTGAAAAAAGAAAGTACCAAAATGGTTGCAGCATATTAGTGACCACTTTGAGAAAAATATTCATTTTTAAGATTATTTTCCATTCAAAATTTCAAGGTTTTTTTTCTTTGTTTTCTTTTATTTTCTTGCTTTGTTCTGGTTTTTGTTTAATTAAACAAGGACTAGAACAGAGACAGCAAAATGACTGTAGAATTACTTTTTGGTCCCAATTTTCTCTGACCATTTCTAAAGTTTTTCTAATGAAGTTTTATTTGAAACTGTTAAGGAAGGTGACATACTTGGAAAAAAATTATATATTTTTAATTTCTGTAATTTTATCTATCACAGATTTGAACTATTAACTACAGATGGGATCTAATCCATCTAATGATTGAAATAAGAGGAAAGATGAGAAATTTCAGCAGAATAATCTGAGGAACTGGAACTTTACTGGGAGCCACAAAGGGTGCCTCTAGGCAATATTTTCCAACACTGCTGAAGAAGCAACGAGCAAACATAAGCATGGGTCAATGAATAGGGAAGAACAGTTTGCACCAAAGAATTTTTAAGATTTCAATAGGCAGAATATTCTTAAGTACCACATGAGTTTTCAGTGCAAATTCTGCGTTCAGAGGTCTGCAGTTTTTCAGGACCAGGATGTCCATGTGATATTAAATACTTTGTGCCTATACTGCGTAAACAGTTTCTGGTACAGATTAATACTTAATCAACTCAATAAAAGACACAGGCTAAATTATTGATGCTGTGGTTAAAAGAGAAAAGATTTTTTTATTATTTTACAAATCTCATTTTACAAACCACTAAAGACTGTATAGTGAAGTCCTGCATACATACCAACTATGTCATATAAGAAAATCTGTACCAGATAGTTCCTGTGAAATTCTTTTTTTGGATATGCAGGTAACTTCTCCCTTCCTCCAGTCACTTATTAGAACCTATCATAAGAGAGGTAGACTCAGAGGTTTTCTAGGGCTGATTATTTGGGGATTATATGAGGTGGATTTTATGGGTGTAGAAGAGGGAAAATAAATCCCTGAGTTTGGCCATTTAAAGACTGCAAAGCTAATGGTAGGAATACAGGGAGTGTGAATTGGTACTTAAAGGGAAGGACAGAGACAAAAGAGAAAAGAAGATACTAATCTGTTAAAGACAGGTGACAGGAAGTAGTGGCAAGATACCAGAACACTGAAAACAAGCTCTCTTAAAGGCACGATATAAATATGTTTTGAAGCTCAGTAGTAAATGTTGAAACACAGTTCAACTAATAGGTCTTGAACCAGACACTATTGACCTGATTAAACAAAGCATTTTCTTTTACAACACATTTAAATGATTTCTTCATAATCATTGCATGACTAAAATGAGGTTTTGATACCATAACTGAATGAAAGTAAAACCAATAAAATTAGAAAAAAAGGGGTGGAGGGGGGGGAACAGAGTGAAGAATATGATATTTAATGTATGACATAAGCATATTAAGCATTCTTTTATCATTTAAATCATATAGATAATCTCATCCTAAGAACTATTGATTTCAATAAAACAGGAATAGAAGTGAACTGGATAAAGCATTCTGTATTAATTTTCACTCTTTTCAAGACAGGAAACTTCATACCCAATAGCAATAATCAGCAGAAAGACTTCACCACAGAACTCATAAAACCATTTTTCAGGATTTTTGATAGCAAGAGATCTAAAAGTATAGAAGATTGTAGTAAAAATAAACTAAGATAAAAGAACAAATATACTTCTGGATAGAGTAAATATTTGCAGAAAAAAAATATATATTAAGAATATATTTTATCATTTAAAGAAACAAACTTAAGATTGGTTTTAAAACAATAGTTTTCTAAAATCTCAGAAATTCCATTTTCTCCAAATTATGAATGTGTGAAGTTGTCAAATGTGTGAATGTGTGAAATCACAAGCTTCAGATTTTAAAAATACTCCTGAAATAAAATTTAAAAAATCCAAATAATAAAAGTTTTGTGAACTGATGATTTGAAAAAAAACGATTCATATGAAGAAAAATGTTATTTTAGCCTTTGAAATAAAAACTGGTGGGTTTCAATTTGAGAATGAAAGGGAAAGTGTTTCACGATTGGTGGGTTGGCAGAGACAGGCAGAAAGACACAAAACAAACAGGAGAAAATATATCTTCTAAACTCTTTCCTGACACCTGTTTCTATTGTGCTTTAACTCTAGTTTATAAAAACATTTCTCTGGAAAGTCAGGAAACCAGTTCTATTTTTAGAACAACAAGAAGAGAAAAATACCATTTTAAAATGTCACTTCTCTATAAAGTTTTCGTGATAAAAATCAGAATTTTTAAAACTGTGTAAAGTAACATATTTGCATATATGTAACATTTGCATATATGTAATATTTGCATATATGAAAAACATTTTTCCTTTTTACAATACTCATCATTTTTTAGGCAAACCCTTTACCTCACTGCAAGTAAATATGGACTCAATCAGAAGAAAGGCAAACAGAAAAATCCGTCAAAAAATTGAGGGGGAGGAAATAGCAGGATTGTATACCACACACAACAGATTTGGGGAAAGTAATTTTAATTAATTTTTTTGCCAGCCACCACAAACCTTCTAGTCACTGATTTGAGTAGCAAGAAAAAGAACACCAGCACTTAGATATGTCTGTCCTACCCTTTTCCCAGTCCCAATTTCTTGTGTCTTAGCTGGACGTCCCAGTGAGTGGGTCAGGAATACCTCGGAAAGGTGGAAGCCATCATGGGAGGTTGAGGTGGCCTGCCTCATGGTTTCTTTCTGCCTTCTGACACTGCATGTTCTGTTGTTGTTCCATTCTATGAGTGAGCTTCTTAGGCGATCAAGTACTTTTGGCAGGGTATGTACTTCAGTCCAGCATGGTGTACATTTTATCTGTCTACCTCTTGGATCATGACTCCAGCCCCACTAAGTGCCAGTGTCTTTCTGAAATTAGTTGGAGCGGGGGTGCTCTGCTCCAGAAGTGAGGGCTTCACTCATGAGAGAAAGTTGAGGTTAAAATACATTTTTTCATGGCAACAGAACTTAATAGTCTGATATACATCCATTACAATGTGTTTGTGTTCCCATAAGGGTTTGCCCAGCAGCAATCTGAACTTTATTTCAGCTATCCAGATTTGAGCCATAACTTATAGAAATAAATTGGAACAGGAGCTGACAATGCAAAGTGCCTAACATGCAGCCACTCCACACAGACAAACCAGTGCTCATGGGCATCTATCTGGTCAGTACTCCAAAATGCTGGAAACTGATAGCAACAGTTTCTGGGAGGACCTTTAAACCAGAAATTCATCATCTCTACAACACCATTGGAAGTACATTAGTGAGGTTACCAAATTTCAGATCATCATATTACAAAGTTAAGTTTTCTGCATTTCTCAAGAAACACTATTAACATATCAGCTTCTCTTCTATTATGAGAATACTAGCTTATACAGAATAGTGTTGTGTGCATGCTCTTTCAGGTGAAAGACAAGAAAAAATTAACTCAGCTAAGATGAAAAATAAAAATGCACAGACTCTAGAACTACTGTAAGTGTTCCCTAGGGAGAACATACTGACTTTTCAGAAAAAAAAAAAAAAAAAAAAAAAAAGAGAAGGAAAAATGAATAAAAAGATAAATTGCTAGGTTTGAAAAGGTTACTGAAAGTCTTGCCAAGTAAAAATACCCTGGACTTCAAAATGTTTGAATAGTTTCTTACTAGCTCTGGAAATGATCCCAGCTGATACCACTGACAATAATATTTTGTTGCATTATTGATATTTGATCAAGTCTAGCTGTTTAACTACTCAGAAAACACTGTGATTTTAATTTTTTTCATGTACATGTTTAAGTTGAAACTAAAATAAATAATGGGGCATGTATGTTTGTTTTATTAGGGCTTCTACTTAACATTTTTATGTTAGGCAACTTAAGAAGGCATAAAAGATATCACAATTCAGCTTTCTATAATTTGATAGTCCTTTTTCTAAATTGAGAAGGTTAGTTTCCACAGTTTATTCCCTTTAACAGGTTCTACCATCAGTAAGAAGTGGATGGCTGCCACAGAGTTGTACAACTGTTAGGCAGTAATTTTAAGCAAATTTTAAGAGACAATTTATGACTAAAAGTGAAAGTATTTCCAATCCATATTTATTTCCTGCCTGCAATTTCTGATTAAGGAAAGTACTAACAAATTCTTTGCTTCTTATGTCTTAATTTATTTAGAAATTGTTCTACTCTTTGAAGTCAGAAGGAAATTAATGCCAAAACATGTTTATAAATATTACCAATTCTTTTTCAAAATTATCAAAGCTATCTCCTTCTTCACTTGAAAGTTATTTTTTTGAGGAAAACATAATCAGCAATTCTAACCCGAGGAGTATGAAATTCCAGAGTTATCTGTGCCATGATGCATAGGTTAAGCTCCTGGTCCTGACCAAAGGTAATCTACCAGTCTTTGCTCTTCTATCAGGCAGTTAACTGAAGAGCTATTTTTCTTCAAAGAGAAATTCAGCAAAGAAAAGCCCAGCAACTCAATCTACCTGAATTGCCTTTCAAGGTACTTAATAATTGGAAGAAATTGTTTTCATATTTGCCTATTAAGTTACTGCCAACTTCTTGATATTTGGGAAATACTTGATTTACTTATAAATGCCCCAAGTTAACACTTATAAATGTCTCAAATCAACAAATAATTACCAATTATACAGAAGTTGCATACTATTATATAATGATGATCTTCTTTCCGTTCCCTTTCTTCAATACAGACACCACAAGAGACCATGCAGGTTCAACATGAGCCCTAAATAAACATTTCCTTGTTTCCTTCACAGTGCAATCTTCCTTAACTGTTTTCTTCTGCTGAAAGTCTCAGTTCTATCCACAGTAATTACTCAGAAATCCATCAAAATGCAGAAACCTTGTTCTCCGTAAAAAAGGAATTAAAATATTTTTTGGGGAAAAAAAAAAAATTAACTATGACTTAGTGGGGAGGGAAAGTCTGTGGTTTTCTGGTCTGTATTTTAGAATCTTACTAACTAAATCTGTTCCCAGGGTTTGAAAATGAGCATTAGACATGTCCAAGTTTAAAGTTTTAACCAACATACAAAATATTAATTACATAAACCCATAGCTTCTAATTCCTGAAAATAGACATATCTACTAATCTGCACATAGTTTTTCTTTTGCAAGAACAAATTTTAGACAATTTACAAGTAGCTTCTAAATAAGAATAATGGTCTTATATCCCTGTTAGCTACTAGTAACAGGTTGATTTTATTATCAGGCAAAAGCTGTTGGGACTGATGGAAGAAAATTAATGGCTTCTGACTTCACTATCACTGAACTGATAAATAACTAAGAGTCTACCTACCTTATTATTTCACACACAAACCCCCAAAATTTCAAAGTGTAACTATAAAGCTTGAACAGATTATATCAACTGATACTCATTAGAGATATACAAGCTAGAATCACTCTACATGAAGTACATATAAACTATAGAAGTCTACTAATTTAAGATTTTTCTATACACTTTATTTTCAAGGAAAATAAATTTTTCTTATATGTTAGTTACAGAAAAGAATAATTATTCAATATGTATTACAATAAATTGCCTTTTTAACAGTCTCTATAGATTAATATAGTTTAGACAAATTCCTTCTCCCTACACAAATATTTCTAAGAAATTAGTCCAAGAAAAACAAAGATAATTATTTTCCAATAAATTACCACACAGTATACACTGAACTTATAATACATATCAAACAATAAACATTTACTTTAAAAAGGAAATATTTAAAGTTGCTAAGCAACAGTGTCTTTGTTTATTGTATTTTTTTGAAATTAAAGCACTGGAAGAAGAATACAGAACAAACATACAAGATTATAATGTACTTCACAGTCAAGAAAACAAGAGAAAACATAAGAAAAAAAGCATAAGAAAACAACTTTTGCTTACAGAATATAAGTTAATAAATATTTTTTACAACTATTTGATCTATGGTTCAATGAACTTTTTCTCTATGCATCGCTGTTCTTATTTTGACTTTGGTTTATGTTAGTAAAAGGATAAAGCTAAGTCAGAAATAAGATACTACAAAAGAGGTTTATTAATAAACAGGGTTTCTAAAAATGTTCAAATTAAAAGATCATTCTATATCTGAATTTGGACACAGAAAATATATAATTTGGACACACAGAAACATATAATATTCATTTACAGTAAAAATACCAAAACATAGAGACTTGATTATGCAAATGTGCTTATTTCATCTTTCTTTGAAATACATGTTTTCTTCTTATAAAATAAATGCAACAGGGATGAATTCTTCACTGGATCCAAACTGCTTAGGTTAGAAAATGCCCACTTAGTGACTGTGTGTTGACGACTGCACAGAGCTCTCTAGCTGTGAAGAAGTGTAGCCTCAATGAAGCCTGAGTTTGCCTTCTCAAGCATGTCTAGGCAAATCCAGAAACTTAACCCTTTTTCCTCTGAAACACTTTTTTTTATCTTGTGCCAAATCCCTTACAGAGGGTGGGGAGAAAGAAAATGGACCCACACACTCTGTGCAAAGGAGTGTGTCCCATCCTTGTGATGATTTTCAGTTGGCAATGCCACTGGTACCAGCCTTTCTTGGTGGTTGAAATTTGAACAGGACCTGCCTAATATCTTTGTCCTACCATTAACCACAATTTTCCTGTTTATGTCCTTATCTGGTCTCTTAAAGTGTGACTCTCTTTCATAGTTATCATTTTTTATCTTCACTGCATGTAAATGAGGTCAAGACTTTTTGTATTCTGGAAAATGAGATCATTAGCTGGGAAAGGGGATTTGGGCCATCTTCCACTGTACCTGACCACAGTCACTGGGGCTGGCATGTTATACCTCTCATTGGATACACTGCTGAAGTAGATAAGGCCTCAGTACCCCCCCCCAAAAGCATTTCAGCATCTATATATGATCCAAAGTTCCTAAGTTTTACCTTTCATAGCTAACTGAAATGGTATATGTCTGCTTTTTTTTCCAGGGTAATTTAATAAATCCCTCTAAAATGTGGCAAAAATCTTGGTGCTTTATAAAGATTCTCGGATCTTTGAGATTTCTTCACTTTTATAATTTCTCATGTTTTTTAAGTACAGTTGACAAGTTTTGAGGAATGCAAAACTCTTTCTTTTGAGAGGGCTGTGCCTGCTTCCTCTCTTACCTTAGTGTGTGATGTGATAATTGTCTTCTGGAGGGATTCTGACTGCTCTGTAAGCAGCTGTGTGATCAGATATGGCTAAAGGTTTAGTACGGCTCTGCATATTTTTTTAAGAAAATGTGGGGTTTTTTGGCTCTTACACTTTTTGGACTTCTAAAAGTAAATAGTACGTTTTGATGTTATGGCTGTGTACTGGGATCTGAGATCATCCATCCCAGCTGATATTTATGAAAATAATCAGTGACTGTAAGAAGAAAATACAACTTGCATGAAAAAATAAAAATCAAACAATTTTTACAATGCTTCCCTTAAAATGGGAAAATACATTTGCAATCTACCTTTTTGGCTTCATTATCAAAATGGGGTGAGTATTTGGCAATGGTTTTGAAAATATAGAGGAGAAAGCAATAATTTTAGATTAGTGTCCTCTGGGAAGATACACAGTGGATCCAAATATGCAAGAACTATAAAACTGATTCTGAAGTACAGTATTATCTGTAAAGAACCAAGTACCTTTAGAGACATACAGACTGTCCTCATCTTCAATGAATTTTAACGGATAGCAAAATGAGGAGACATTGTAGGAGCAGGTCCTGAATATTATGCTTGGTTATGTGGGAGATGTATTGAGAAGTTTTAAATCCTTTTATCACAGAATATTAGGAACATGTTATGCAAACCTGCATTTTGAGAACTATAAAGATGATGTAACCCTATAAAGCACCAGGAGAAACTGTAGATCAGGAATTCTTACAGCTCCCATTGGCATTCAGCATCCACTCCTAAAGCTTTAAAGGCATGACTTAGTGAGCACCATCAGGAAAACATTGCAATTTCATTATTTTAGTAACTATGTTCAAAATCACTGCTAAAAAAAGAGGTAAAAATATAACCCACCTGAACACTATAAAAAGGAGAATCAAAAAAACAGTGTGATAAAAGTATAAAGTGTCTTTATTTCACAGAACATTCATATTAGGTTAATAATTAATAAGTTTTTAACCCATGAGTCAACCACAAATCTGAGGGCAGGAAAGCATAATGAAATGATAAATGAGAAGTGGATTCAAGGTAATCCTGTTTATGGATTAAGGATGTACCAATTTCTGTTTCCATGAACACAGTTGGAAGTTGTCAGAAAGGACACCCATCTTCAGTCACAATTAGAAACATCTTTTCAATCAGAATGGAGACATAGGTATTATCAACTAATTTCCCTTTTGTTCTTAAACTGTATACCTGACTTTTTGATATTTTCTATGTGTGTTTTTTTTATGTTTCCTTCTCCACCTTATTAAAAGCCATGATTGGCAGATCACCTCATGCACTCCGTGGAAATTCTCATTCAGTCTGGAGCAGTTTGATGTATTACCTGGGTTGGGGAATAACATGCAGCTCTGTTCCTTTTGCAGTGTCCTTCCATTTTAATTGCACAAGACCTTAAAAGTAATAGCAAAAATTGCCACTTAATAACACTCAGAAAATATCCACTTGAGGTAAGATGTTTAAGCTTATCCTTGTGATTAAAAATACTTTTCAAATTTATTGAAATAATACAACACAGCGGCACTCAAGAAATGTGCCTCTTCTACTCACCACTTGGAGTATCAAACTGATATTGTGTCATATTGTGACCTGAATAAATTTGGATTTAAAAAGAAATCACATTTGGTGATTTTGAAGAGTACCACACAGGGAAACAAAAAGATGTCTGCATACTTTCTATTCTCTTAGATGGATATCTAAGGTTACGAACACTTACATTTCACGTTTTCATGTTGCAAAGTACTTAAACTACATCTTTTGTTTCATTTCATTTCTGTTTAGAATCCAGAAGAAGGAAACAGATGCCCTGGTACTTCTAAAAGGGTAGTAAAGGGTAGTATAGTACAACTAGCTCAGACCCTGTATACAACAGCCATATGCCAGTACCCTGTCTGCTATCATGTGTTACTCCTCAGAGGCCAGGTGAGATAGACGTGTTAAAATGTGTCTTGAAAGTTGCTAATCTACAACATTGTGGATGAAGACAACAGAGATTCCTGAACACTAAGTATTGCCATTTTGATTATCATTCCAGAATTCATTATCAGTGACTCACTAACTGGTGTTGTAGCAGTGCAACATGTGTAGACAATTAGCTTTCAAAGTAATAATTTGTTATGAATTCAGTATGATACTGTAAAATTACCATACTGTTACTAGATAAATAACTACGGTTTCAATTGAAATAATTATTTCTATTTTGGTAATAATTTTATTTTACATTAATTTCAGGACTTTTACATATCTACTTTGAATCATTTTAGACATCAAAGTTCTAGGAACTGAGGAAGGAGTTTTTAAAATAGTTTAAAGATAACCATTTTCACAGTAAAATGAAGACTAATAACTTTTAGCATAGTGAGGAGATGGATTATTTACTATCTAGAAATACAGATAGAAGTTTACCGTCTTGCAAAAGGAGGAAGTTAGTTTTCTGTTTGCATACACTTTTCATACACATAAACTGATCCATAACTAGGACTTAGACATAATTACACTAATTATATAATTAACCTCATCCTAGCTCATGATTATCCTAGGTTATTAATCTATCTTCTTATTAACAAGAATTAGAATAATTAATGGAGTTTGAGAGCAGACATTTTATAGTTTACTCTTTCTTACATATTTGATATCCCCTTCATGCCTTCATGGTAAGTAACATGAGATAATTGATCCATGCTGCCAATCTCACTCATGATTTTCTAGTGCCCTTTGTCAGGGAATGTATAGACCTTTCTTACTTAAGCTGAATGGTTTTCTTTAACACTTCTTTAAAAACACATCTTCAGTCATACCTCTTAACTTGCCCTGAACCTTCTCCTATTCTAATATATCCTTTTTAAGATGAGTGAACCCATTAAGAAAAACACATACAGTACCCAAAACCGCAGGTGACTCATGGATTTGTACAATAATATAGCATTGTTCTTACTTCTCTTCATTTTTTTCCTACTAATTCTCAGAATTTGATTTGCTTTTATAACTACAACTAATTATTGTAAAGTGATGACAAATGACATCACTGATCTGAATTTTCAAGAAACTGTCATAACCTGACCCCTACAGTAGTAACAGTTAAGTTTGTACCCATTGTTTTATATGGGAAGGTGGGATTGGTTTTTCCCACTGAAAGGCCTTGTGCAATAAATTTTATCTGCCACTTAACACTCAGTCTTGTAAATTATTTTTTGCAGTTTCTAACAAGTCAGCCTTTCTTTACTATTCTGAATAACTTTGCGCTGTAAAAAACCTGATCATCCTACTATTCAGTTCTTTTGTATGAGATTTGCTGCTTAACAGCACAAGTTCCTACAGATCCTTGTGGGACATACTTCATGATGGGGACTGACCCTTGCTTCTTCTTTTTATTTCTAATCACATAACCAATTTTTAAATTGAGTTAGTTCTATTTTTCAAACCTTCCCTCTCATGCTCTAGCTGTCAAGTTTCCTTGAAAGCCTTTAGTGAGAGATACTGTTAAAAAAAATAATGGTAAATTCAATTATTTATATTAAATAGATTTTTTTTTATCCACATGCCTGTTGACTCCTCCAAAGAATGTTAATGTAAATAAAGTTTGGAAAAACATACAATGTTTAGGAAGGCTATTGAGAGTATCACTTTTATATTAAATCACAATTTATAGAGAATTCTAGATTTTTTTTTTTTAATATTATTTTATTTTTTGTTTATTTCTTTCTGAAGGTCTGAGTCCTTATTGAGACTACCAGACTATTATGAAATAGGAAGAAAATGAAAAGTTACCCAATCAAAATTTAAAATCAAAAGAGGAACGAGTAAAATGAACCATGCATCCAAGACCCTTGGAAAAAATACAGCTGCCAGAAGTGAAGAACAAGTATATATATTTCCACAAGGTAAAAAATAAATTGATATTGAACACTGCTGAGTATTCTTGAGTATGAAGCATGAAATCTTATAGATTAAATTGCTGTATATTTCTAATATTTTTATCCAAGAACATTTGCCTCACATCTTCAGAAGTGCTACCTGTGTAATAAAGAGTACAAGGAACAAGTGCTAGCTATGTAATAAAGAATAGAAGGAGCAAGAACACACTCTAGCACTGTTAGCGACAAATAAAATGATTTCATGAACTGTCTTAGCTATATTGTGCTTTCCAAATGGATATGGGGAAACTACAACTTTAGTATATGTTCCATATATTTTTGTTTGTTTCTTTCTTTCTTTGAAAATATGAGGTAGTTCATTAAAATTTATATTAACTTTTAAGAAAATCTAAAATTTCAGAAGAGTGTTCAAATTTGTCTATTATATGAAAAAATTCACTGACTGTTCTTGTGTTATGCAGCACCAGTCCAAATGTAGTCAAAGTGAAATCAACCCTATATAACTACACAATCATTGTTCTTCACAGCATTCAACCCATCTTATTTTTATCTTTTTTATGAATTTCCTAAGTATACGCAAAAAAAAAAAAAAAAAAAAAACCAACAAAAAAACAACCAACCAAACAAAAAAACCCCTAAACTTTCTTTCTCTTTAATCTGGTTAAAGTAATCAAGCAGGTGGACCACTTGGCATACTATACATGGACTACTGTTCTTTTTTTCCAAGGATTGTTTTAATCTATCTCAAAGAGAAACATTAGTAATAAGCAGTTACCCATTAAGAACTTTGTGCCAGATTATGATTCCTTGCCTTACTCCCAAAGCCTGAGAGAAAAAAGTGACATTAGATTCCTTTTAATCAAAAACATCAATTCTTAGAAAAACATGTTACATCTAAGTTCCCTACAATGAGTTTACCCAGAATATGGAACTATGTGAACTCTAACTTATATTATTTATACTTATATTCATGCACTATGTGCTCTTTAACCAGTAGCACTTTTGCTGCCCAATACAATTTATAACTTATTACCAGCATGGATATAACATAAAGTAAACAAAATTTCCTATTTTATATTTTTTGTTGACAGCATTTAACATTTACATACATGTAATATTAGCACAAGGGATACAAAGTCATTATATACTAATGCTTTAAAAAGTGGAAACAGCATCACTCTGTACTGCATTTCAAATGATACATTTCAGGCAATTTATGCTAATTTCCATCATTTATAGAACACGATACAAATCAGTTAGAATTCAGCACAACAGTCTCTAAGTGTTTGACACTATGAGGAACATGATAATGGCATTATTAACTGTAAGTTGAGAATTGAATTTCCATTTCTAGGCAAAATTGTTATTGCTCTACTCATGATCCACGACACATTTCTTATTCCATAGGTTATAACAGCCACTGGTCAGCTGCATTTTTTTCCCTTAGTAATCTCGCTGAGCCCACCCAAAGCAATAAAGAAAGATCAATTGTACTTGATCTTACTCGAAGTGACCTTATTGTCTGCTTTTTGGATGGTATTAGACTGACAAGAATAGCAATAACCAACTTCACTTTAAATGCTTAGGAGCCTTACATATATACAGAGTTCATAGTTTAAGCCCTTGATATATTGAAAGGAGATGGCAATAGAACAGCAAATGTTTGCCTTCCAATTTGACATTATGGTGAGAAGGATAATAAACACTGTGTTCATAAGTATAGCTAAAGTAAGCAAAAGCCATCGTTTCTGAAGTACATGCATACAGGGTGGTATTAGGAGAAAAAGGTCAACTGACTATCCAAAGCCTATCATAAAAGGCTAGTTACATCATACAATACAGCTAAGATATGTTCTGGATCAACGATAGATATATTTTAATTTTTTTTTTTCCTTTTCTTCCTCCTCAATATTTTATAGCAGTAGTTTTGACTAGAAAATTGAAAAGGACAATGCTGAGTTGAATAGACTCAAATTTTTTCTAAGTTATAACTTAAGTAGACTCATCCCATCACATAGATAGGATGCTATACTGTTACTGATATTCTTTTCTAGTTTCAGTCTGAGCCATCATTGTCTATAGAATCGAGGTGTTGTTCTTAACATTCTCAAAATTATACCTTAAAATATACCCTTGATCTGTTTCTAATAGAACGAGTTCATTTATTATGTCCTGAAGCAGTGGCCAATAGAAAGCTCATGACAAATAAAAAAAAATACATTACTTTCTAGGCCAGTAAAAAAACCCAAAACAATAGCAACAAAAACTCTCTCTAGTTTGTCCATAAACTACTGCTAATTTTTTCTGTTTTATCTTAAGTCAATATCTGGTATTAGTATTGAAGTCTTACTTCTACTGTAACCTAATAATGTGAACAATCACACTGCTCTATCAAAAGAAAAAAAGTTTGCTCTTAGAGCATGACTCCTTACTCTGCTCTGCAAAAAAAGATAAGCCAATATGAAAGATGGATTTCCTTATGCTGGGGTCAGGGGTCAGGGATCAGCATTGTTAGAGCAGCAAAGATTTAGGATTTTATGCCTTCTTGTGAAGCATCTAATCTGGTGAATGAAGTGGGATACGTATGGAATTTGCAAAAAATCAGACACTGGGAGAGGGTCCGTCTACTGTGGCAGTGAAGGACATAAAAGGAAGAACAGAAGGGAGTTGGAGGAGACATGACGGCTGATGTGAAAAGAGTACTATAAAAAGTGCTCTAGCTCAAACAGATTCCCTTTGCAGCTCTAAACCAACAATTCAAAAATGTATTCTGCCTTGCAGAAACAATGTAATAAAACTTTGTTGAAAACAAACCTAAATAAATGTTAAATTTGGGGTGAAATAGGCCACACCACCTGTTACTATCTACAAACAAAAACATTATTAGATTATAAATAATATATTGGTGCAAAAGATACAGCTGCCTTCATATTATTAGATTAGGAGGCCTAGAGAAAGACTATAAGTAGGAAAAAAGAATCACTTTTACAACTTGAAGTACAATCAGAAAACAACCTTAAAGAACCATAGAATAATGGAATCATTAGGGTTGGAAAAGACTTCTAGGATCAAGTCCAACCCTCATCCTAACATCTATCTATCCATTACACCATAGCCTCAAGTGCTATGTCTACTTATTTTTAAAACACCTCCAGGGATGATGACTCCACTACCTCCCTGGGCAGCCTGTTCCAGGGCCTAACCACTCTCTCAGGGAAGAATTTCTTCCTAATATCTAATCTAAACCTGCCCTGACACAACTTGAGGCCATTTTCTCTCATTTTATCATTAGTAATTTGGGAGAAGAGACCAACACCAGCCTCGCTACAACCTCCTTTTAGGTAGTTGTAGAGAGCAATAAGGTCTCCTCTCAGTCTCTTCTTCTCCAGATTAAACAACCCCAGTTCCCTCAGCCTCTTCTCATAAGGCATGCTTTCCAGACCCCTCACCAGCTTTGTTGTCCTTCTCTGAACCCACTCCAGCATGTCAGTGTCTTTCTTGTACTGTGGTGCCCAAAACTGGACACAGTACTCAAGGTGCGGTCTTATGACTGCCAAGTACAGGGGCACAATCACCTTCCTACTCCTGCTGGCGACACTGTTTCTAATAGAGACCAGGATGCCACTGGCCTTCTTGGCCACCTGGGCACACTGCTGGCTCATGTTCAGCTGGCTGTCCACCAGCACCCCCTAGTCCCTTTCCACCAGGCAGCTTTCCAGCCACTCCTCCCCAGTCCTGTAGCGTTGCCTGGCGTTGTTGTGACTGAAGTGCATGACCCAGCACCTGGACTTGTTAAACCTCATCCCACTGACCTCATGCCATTGCTCCAGCCTTTTCCAAGTCCCTCTGCAGAGCCTTTCTACCCTCAGGCAAATCAACACTCCCACTTAATTTTGTGTCATCTGCAAATTTACTGAGGGTGCATTCGATCCCCTCATCCAGTCATCGATAAAGATATTAAACAAGACTGGTCCCAAAACTGAGCCCTGAAATTGAACACTGCTG
>JANIJG010009096.1:0-10972 GCA_024611175.1 Megaceryle torquata | reverse complement strand
ATCCTCCTTCCTGCCCTTCTTGTAGATGGGTGTCATGTTGGCAAGTCTCCAGTCATCTGGGACTTTCCCAGTTGACCTGGATTGCTGATAAATGATGGGGAGAGGCTTGGCAAGTTCCTCTGCCAGCTCCCTCAGCACCCTCGTGTGGATCCCATCCAGCCCCATAGACTTCTGGGTGTTCTGTTGGCTTAGCAGGTCTTTCACTTCTATTTCCTGGATTGTGAGGGGATTATTCTGATCTCCATCCCTATCTTTCAGCTCAAGGGACTGAATACCATGGAGGACTGGTCTAACCTTATTGAGATGAGAACAAGAACAAGACAGGTCTGTGCTATAGAAAGTCATGAGTAGCAAGGGAATTAAATACTTAGTTATGATTTAAGGACAACATGTACAGATAACAAAACTGTGAAGCTAGTGACTTCACTTTTCAGTATATCAGTCAATGTCCCTTGAGATATCTACAATGAGTCAGACATAAATGATTGATGTAGTAAATAATTATTCCTGGAACCACTCTGTCAGAGATTCTCCTAAGAACCGTTCATCTTTGGACATGGTTTTATAAAACAGTGCAAGGAGATTTATCCTAATTGATGCATCAGGATTAAAGAATTTAAATATGATTAAATATAAATAAGTCTGGTAATCAAAAAATCAGAAAAAAAATATACCATCTAAAAGAATATATAATTTGTAAATGCCAAATGAAAAGTCAGTTTCTGTTCTGTCACTAGGAGAAAAAAAAAGTTTTAAAATACAATAGTGGTAGAAATGCTGTGTTTCTAAAAAAAAAAAAAAAAAAAAAAAACCTAAATAAAAAAGGCTTCCCGAATCTGAGTGAGTCTAATAACAAAATATCATTAATGTGAGGTGTTGCTGTTTTGTATTGTGTATGAATGTGTATGTAAGAAAGCTCACTACTGACTTATTCTAAGTCAAATTAAATCTGGCACTGCTAAGAACTCAGGCATTTAGGTAAGACAGATAAGATTGCCATATGTTCGCTGCCCCTTGTGCATGTTTTATATAGTCAGATGATATGACATACTAATTTTTGTCAAATACTTTATAATGTGTCATTCAAACAGAGCTAGCCGTCCTCCTGACATATGGCTGTAGTCAGAAAAGGCATTTTGCTTGTACTGCTACACAACTGTGAGGTGACTGTGCACCTTCTATATGGGTAGGACTACACATTGTTCCAGTTTAACTGAGCAAAATGTAGACCTGCTTCAGAGCTCCTAAACTTTTAATTTTTTTGCAAAGCACAGCTGTTAACACAAACCTTGGCATATTTTAACTGTCAGAGGGGATGGACTGGCATTTTGAAGGGGGATTGTGGGGAATTGCTGAAGAAATTACCTTAGTGTATTCAACTATTCCTGAAACCATGAACATTCACCTGGTGTTTAACATGTCTATCTTGAAATAATTTAGTATCAACTAGTTCCAAGTGTGACCAGCCCTGCTACCATCAGACTAGACTGGGAAGCTTGCAGAGCTACAATTAGGCAAGGCGTTTTGTATTTGTAATGAAGAGGACCAATGTTTTCAATGAAGACAACATCATATGTCACTATATAGAGAGAGAAATTGAATAAGTTTCCACTCCTACAAAAATTTATAATCAGCAACTCAATATGATAGGCTCATTTAACACCAAACACAGGAAGATCCTTGGAAGGCATGATGAACTTCAGAGTAGTTTATGCTGTCTTCTTGCTGTTACATCAATCCAAGCACTCTATTATGGGAAAAAAATATAATTATTTTGCTGTTGTGTATATTGATGTTTCTCTCCCATCCTGAAGAGCTTGTAGCATTATTTTTTTCCTCAGAAAACAGAAAATAATGGATATGTTTCAGAAAAGGGTGTCAAGAATGGTCAAAAGTCTAGAATTAATTCTATATCATACATTTCTTCTATACATAGGTGTGGTGGGTACATTTTGGTTTTTGTTTCTAAATCTTGAAAGAGAGAAAATTAAGAGTTGAAAGAAGAAGAGAATATAGATTTATAAAATCCAAGTGAAATGGAAAAGGCAATTAGGAAATATGTTTCACTGTCCTCTAGTACAGGTAATGACAACATCAATTTAAGCTATGAGGTGACAGGTTCAAAACAATCAGACAGAGGTGGCTTTCTTGGCACATTGTAATTAAGTTGAGGAATTCTTTGCTGCAAGATGTTCATTAATCAATGAGATAAATTAATGGAAAAAGTATGCACTCTAAAACCCACGAATATTTATATGAGTAAAAACAAATATATCATTTATAATACATGGAATCTTCAAATCTTTAATCTTCTCAGCCTGGAAAATCCTGAGGATGCATCACTGTATCTTTACACTGTTTCATCATCTTCTCTAGGCTTCTAGTTTTGGACACAAAATAGTGGACTAGGCAGACTTCTTCCTTTCATGCAGTATATCTGTACTTATACCATTACTTCTCCCTCCTCTACAGGCTATGTATGTCCTCTGACATCCCTTCAAGAAGAAAAGTAGTTAAACAGTGAAAATAGAAGGGAGCTTTCTTTTATCTTATATTTTTGGGACTACGGTTGTTTCTTTCAGGTGATACTTTGGAATTCAGAGGTGTCATCATTTCCAAGACTTATGGGGAATGGATAACATCACTCTTAAGAGTTTACAAGATTTTTTTTTTTTAAGCTGGATTGCCGTACAATCCAGTTATCTGTCTGTTATATATTGTATAGCTTACTTGCATTCAGGGTATTTGAAAAAGAGTTTATTTTTATACTGGAAAATTTCCATATTGTTGATTTATTGTGCTCAGTAGTGTGTATAATTCCCATTTCTTCTGAAACTTTCAACTATTATATTATGCCTTCAGTGTGTTTACTGAATTTTCAATGAATTTTATATATAGATGTAGATACTGTGTGTCAAGATTAAAAGATCCATTTTCTAAGACTGTTTCTTACAAAACAAGAAACGTTTTTGCATAGAATACCATAAAAATAAATATTCCACATTTCTATATTTTTTCCAATATTTTGTTTTAAAACACTGAGAAAAAAATATTCCAAAAGTTCTTTTACATTTACAAATTTCTAGATAGACATGCTTTTCTATCAGCCTCATAAGAACACAGGGACATCACTAGGATGCATTTTACCATTATTCTTAAACAAGACAGGTTCATTTATGGCATTACACATAAAAAATGCATTTTGTTGAAGAAAACAAAAATAGAGTTGTTAGGAAGAGTTTACCCCAGGGGATATTACTTGGCTTCAGTAACAGTCCCAGTGTGGCATGCACACTACCATAGTAGAATTGTAATTCTCACAGAGCAGAGATATTCATAAGCCATACATGAGTGTACCTATTCAAATATAATCAAACATGTGCACATTTTCAAAACTGAATCTTTCCCTCTGCTTATAAATTATGTGTAGAGAGACATTCTTTCTCTACTTTGTAATTTAAAGTGTTGGGGTTTTTTTATGGCAAGTTTTAAACCCCAGTTTATTTTTCAGCTATAGAATATTTACTATTTTAAATTTTTATTAACTATTTGCTATTTCTCTAATCACATTAGTTCAATAACAATTTGTGCTTTAAAAGAATTCTGACAATTTTTAAATATTTCTGTAGATAAGGCTTTCAAAAACTATTTGTAAACCCAGTAAAAAGATCATGAATTTGCAAATAATCTCTTTTGTTTTTCCCTCCAAAAAGTTTAGTAAATAAAAAGTGACCGAGCCAAACATTATAAACTGAGATATTAAAAAGTGTATAGATATCAGTAAAAGATAGTGGTGGTTTTTTGTTTGTTTGTTTTTTTTTTTTTTCACTGAACTACTTATGAATGTATTTTATTCTTTTTTTTATTTCTTCCTGATATTTAGCTTGCTTTTCATGTTTTTCAATGTAGTTACTGCAAAGCACATTTTTTTCCAGCAATCTTTGGTTGATAAAGCAAATCTTCTGCTAAGGCTATTACAGTTTTACTCATACATCTGAACCTTGCTGTGGGAAAAAAAAATTAAAATAGCCCTGCAACACCACATTGCTGGAAGAAAAAAACCAACACTTCTGCTTGTGTTTTCCCTCATGGATTAATTCAGTTGAGACAATTGATGATGCAACAGGGATAATACATGGTTCTTTCTAGGGCTATAGAGAACAGCAGGTAGTGGGGAGCATCTAGCACGCATGGTGGTTTGAATATTTGGTGACCTATAGTGAAATCAGGCTTCATGAGAAACTGCTAAAGTATCACTCCCTTTTGGCAACATCCAGATGAGTTAGCGTCTAAATAAAAATATGAAATGAACAAAAAGGAAAGATAAGAAAGGGAAGTTTGGAAGCATTTAAAACAGCAATTTTTTTGCAAGTTCAAGATTCCCCCTAGAGTTGTTAGCATCTTTGGTATTATTCCCCAGGTAACATGGCATAAGTTTGACATCTCCATTGCCTCATTAGATTCACCATTTTTAATATGCAGTTGTACTCTGGATAGTCTGCCTGGATAAAACCAGACGGTTATGCAATATTACTTCTGTTTAGATAAATAATTCCATGGATGAGTTTCATGAGTTCTCTATCTATAGCAAACACAAAAGCAGAAACAAAGTCTGACCTCATGCTGAAGACAAAGGAGAACTGCTTGAACTCTAAGTTCAGAGTGGAAAAAAATGTTTCATCCAGGCGTCCAACACCGAGTCCTTCCTTCAACATCAAAGGAAAATATTTTCAAACCATATATCATTCATATCCTCCCTAAGGCACTGGTGGGGAAGGTAATGTATAATGGATAGAAACAGTAAAAAAATCATGCAGGACTCAGCATTTTTACTTAATGCTGAATCAGTAAAACCATTCAGCAGCCAAACTTAAAATTCTTCGTCACCAAAGTACAGATTTTTATTTGCAAAATTATTTCTGTAAATAAAGAAATATATCCCTAGCGTACCACTGCTACTTAATGCAGTTGCACACTTAGTCAACACTGAGGATTGTAATTCCTTCTATTTGCAATACAGCTAAAAGAATGGTATAGTAACAGAATTCTTCTGGTGGAGGAGAAAAAAGCTTTCTTAGTTTGTCATTAGAGGTGTTAAGAAGATTCATCACTCCTATTTACAACAGCAACTGTTCTATGGCACATGCACAAACAGCAGTTTCCTGAAAAAAAACCCAACACTATTATTTTATATGAAAGAGGTTGATGGTGCCTGGGGAATTGTACTCACAGATCTGGAAGTTTGTGGGCTGATTATTTTGTGTGCATAAGGGAAAATCACTAGATATTATTTAGCAGTCTTTTATTATACCACATGGAATATGACTGCATAAGATTTTGCTTTAAAAAGAAAACTATGCAAAATAAAAAATAAAACAAACAAACAAAACCCCCCAAAAACAACAAAAAAAACCCACAAACCCAACCCAAACAGCCAAACAGAAAATATAGGAATGGCAGTAAAATAGGTAGAAAGACAAGACTTTGAAAACTCTCAGAAATGGAAACAGAGCCCCAGAAAACCATTATTTTTTATGAGGCTTTTCCTTTAAAAAAGACCTGTAGATAGTTCCTGACAAGATCCATATAAAAATATCTCTTATTTCACATCCAGGTGGACCACTGAAAGTAAGAGTTCCAAGTTCCAAGACCACTGAAATGTAAGGAATAAATAAGGAGTAGGAGGGGAGCTCATATAGACAATAGATATTAAAATGTAACTACTAACCTGGTACATAAAAGTACAAAGATGACTGTAGAAGATCTCAGAGCAATGTCTTATTTCAGGACTAATAGAAACACCCTCCAATGAAGTCTTATGGGAAGGGTCTTTGACATACTGAGTTACCAAGTTCCCAGAGAGTAAATTTATGTTAGGTGATCAGGACTCAGGATCTCATACTATCCTTCAAGTCCCCCCAACTCACTGCAAGTGTCTTTTCAAACAACTGACATTAATTAACTGTCTTAAGTGTTGAATCCTCAGAACTTTAAACAAAATTCAGTTGAAGATCAGCATGCTAAGTAAGTGGAATACTTTCCCTTCATGCTTGTTAGTTCCAAGTTACATAGCACAGATTGAAAATGCAAAGTAGACTTTCTCCTGTTTGTGAGGGTTTTTTTTAATTTATTATTTATTTTGCGGCTTTTTTTTAGGTGAAACATTCAAAGCAGTTTACTAATTTTTTGTCTTGTTCACAGAAAATTTAATTGTTGCAGATAGAGGAAAATCACCTGTGTGTATATCTTTTTGCATACTTTACATTTTCTCACAAACATACAGACAGTATTGTCTACAATTTTTACATGTATCATTGGGTACCATAAAGGTAATCTAAGCTAGCAGATACAGTAGAATCACAGAACTATACCTCCAGCTTCCTTTTCCAGTTGTAAAAAATACTCTTTGATTAAAAGAAGTAATATGACTGTTGACATGACTTATTTCATGCTGTGGTTAACAGTATGATGAGAAATATTCCTATGAGGAGACAAACTTTTATGGTTTAATCTTTTCTGCTTCTGAAGAAAGACTGGTGTTTTGTTCTTACTCTATTTACATCACAATGAGCCCTAAAAGACTAGCCTCCTTCACAACTTTGAACACAGGACGTCCTTGGATGCCCTTATTGGCACAAATGCTATAGTTTATGCAAATTGACACTAGGCATGAGAGTGGACTACCACCATGGCCTCTTTCCTCCTGCTCACTACAGGAATGTCAGCAAGATATTTTCTTGCATCAAGACCCTTAGTTCACAGAACACTTTTAAAAGGTAAAATTTTGATACAAGGATAGGTGCAGTTCTTGTAATATTAACATATGGATTGAGTTCTGCTGTGGCATAAGATCACATCAAAGGGCAAAGTAAGTAAAAGGCCTAGATTTACGAATGTAATAACATCCCTCTGAATCTTCCTAGTAAATCAACACTACTGCTATTATCTACCCTAGCATGATTCAACCAGCACAGGCATGCCAAGTTCTATTATAACATAATTATTTTCTTTGCAGATATATTCCATGTAAGTAAACAGGTTGCATTTACCCTATTGATACTGGCTGATGCCAAAAGAAAAGTTTTGTTTCTTCTTTTTAAATTTGTAAGGTAAGTTTCCATTTGCACTTACATCTTCACAGATCAAGGCACATATTTATAAATAAACCAAAAGTCCATCATAAATATTTCGATTTTTACTATAATTTTTACTATTAATGACATGAGCTGCACTCACCAAAGTTGTAATCTAGATTTTTCAGGTGATCAGTGATGCTGCCTAGCATTCTGAAGTAATCTGTACTCTTTGTCGTCCCTTGCCAAAAGCCCAGAATGTGCTAGATTCATCCTGATGTGAAATACTTTGTGTAATATTAACAGCTCCATCTCTCTGTTTTCTCAAGAAGGTTGTATTCCTTGATTTTGGTAGAGTTAAAAGCTGATCACAAGTAAGAAATATTAACATAACTAATTCTTTCCCTCTTTACCCTCTCTTTATTGTACGTGAGCTCCCCAGAAGTTCTGGCTGCATGAAGATGTACAAAACAACAGCCGTGTCAGTGTCCTATAGAAATCTATACTCAATAATGAAAAGCAATTAAAAAAAAAAAAAAAAAAAAAGTCGAGACTGAATTATTTTGTGACCTCAAAGAAACATCAATTTAACTCACCAATCAAGCTAAGAATGTTAAAGCTTATAGGACAAGACTTTAGACTGAGAACAACAAACTTTATTATTTCTGGAGTAGTCTGGACTTCTACCAAACTACTAAAAAAATGTTATTTATAACTATGTCACTATAGTGGTACACCTGTTTAACTTCAGTGCTTTCAATGTGTCACTGTGACAAATCAGGACCCTGAAGATCACAAGTTAAGATACCAAAAAGTCCATCTATTAGACGAAATCACACCTTTTGCAAAACAAGAACAGCTGTTGACCATAAAAAAAAATAAAAAAAAAAACCTTAAAATCCTGCTAAGCCACATAAAAAAGCAAAGCATGAGCTCTCAAAGAAAACTTTCATCACTACTGTTTTATTCTGGAACTGGAAAAGCATAAAAAATCCTAGGAAGAATTTAAATAGCAGAGCTGTGAAGAAATTAAAAAACTAGAGGACCATGCTCTAAGACATTAACCACCAATGAAACAGGGGGAGAGGCTCAATTAAAAAAATTGTAAATTCTTTACCGTAAGCAGAATAAAAGCACTATGCTTAATCCTTTTTTTTTTTTTTTTTCCTCAAAAGTATTAAATAAGCTACAGAATAAATTAAAGGAACTTAGAAGTGTCACTAACAAGGGAAAAATTATCTTCTTACAGAAACACAGTAGACATTCAGTAATGTGGGAAACACATATGCAAATGTTATGTTACAGAATTAAATAGAGCATATGAATCTTCAAAGCAAATTCAAGGTATTATGAGAAATTCTTGTTTGCAGTGTATTCTACTTGAATGTCTCAAGTAGAAACATGCTCTTTTTTGTTTGGAAAATTCTGGTGGTAAGCAAGTCAAATACAATAACTTAAATGGGTAAAAGTCTCTTAGAACACCAACTTCATTAAAACTTTAGAAACTAACAAGCAATATTTAAAGCAGAAACGTGATTATTTCCTTCGCCTTTCAACTAACAAGAGAATTTAAAATTCAGGAAAAACACAAGTCCTACAATCAATAACTTTACAGCAAAAGTATTTCAGTCAAGATTGATTATATTAAGCTCCACTCATTCATAGAATCATAGAATTCTATGCTTCAGGTCATCAAGTCCAATCACTAACCCAGCAATGCCAAGCTACCACTAAACCATGTCCCTCAGCACCACTTCTGTATGTCTTTTAAACACCTCCAGGGTTGGTGACTCCACCACTTCCCTGTGCAGCCTGTTCCAATGCTTGACACTCCTGTCAGTGAAAATTTTTTTTCTAATATCTGACTAAAACCTCCCCTGGTGCAACCTGAGGCCATTTCCTCTTGTCCTATCACTTGCTACTTGAAAGAAGAGGCTAGTACCCACCTCATTACAACCTCCTTTCAGGTATTTGTAGAGGGCAATAAGGTGTCCCCTCAGCCTCCTTTTCTCCAGACTAAATGATCCCAGTTCCCTCAGCTGCTTCTCATAAGACATGTTCTTCAGACCCCTCCTCACCAGCTTCACTGCCCTTCTCTGGACCCACTCCAACATCTCAATGTCTTCCTTATACTGCATTGCCCCTTCTTCTATAGGCCATAGACTTTCATTGTCTTCCTGAGTTCCAGCCAGAGCTCTCTGTTCAGCCAGGCCAGTCTTCTTCCCCCATTGGCTCATCTTATGACACACTGGCCTTAAAGATTTTCCACTTGAGGAATGTCCAGCTCTCCTGGACTCCTTTGTCCTTCAGGACAGCCTCTCAAGGGACTCTGTCAATTGGTTTCCCAAACAGGTCAAAGTCTGCCTTATAGAAATCCAAAGTGGCAGTTCTGCTGACCCCACTCCCTATTTCCCCAAGAACTGAAAATGTTACCATTTCATTATAACTGTGCCAAAGATGGCTTCCAGCCTTCACATCACTGACAAGTCCTTCTCTGTTTGTGAACAGGTCTAGCCGGGAGCATTCCCTAGTTGGCTGACTTACTAGATGTGAATCTCCCTCTCCCATTCCCTGATGTTTCTCAACCTACTCACCTCTTACCATAACCCTGACCCTAAGTGGAGGAGCTCCTCTGTCTGGGTGCACATCCCATGGGTGTGCTCATGGCTGCCACCCTGCAGTGGCATGAGGGCTGGGCACAGCCTGCAGCCTGATGTCACGGTGAATGCACATTCCTGCTGGAGCTCTGTCTGGGAAGCTGCATCAGTTGTGCTGGGTGCAGAGCTTAGAGAGGCCATGGCTTTCTGCCAGGTGGAAACCATCGCTCCCTGGTCAGAGCTGGCAGAGCTTTCAGTGTCCTTCCTGTGTGTCCTTCCACATGAACTGTAGCCCCACACTGTGGCTGACATGCTGGTCTCTGTTTTCCCACTCTGCTCACAGCACAGCTCCCCAGGGGGCTTCTTTTATAAGTGTGGGGGTGGTTGCCATTGCCCTGCCAATGCCCAGGCCTCATCAGCCTCTCCTGCAAGAGCTGCTGTTTCCTCGTGAGTCTCTCTACTTCTCTGTCATTTCCCTACCAAAGGAAAACCTCAGGAAAATCCCTGTATACTGGGATCAACAACTCTGCTGCAGGTCTGGCTGGTTCCAGAGCCCTTTGGCAAGCTTGAATTCTTAAGTTTATTATTTAAACTTAAAGAATAACTTTATTTCTAAGTTTACTATTTAAAATTAAGTTCTTTGATTTTTATTGAGACTTGACCCAATTCTCACCCAGTATTTTACCAGAAAGAAGTGTGAGAAAAAATTAAATCAGCTCAGGAGTCCACACATTTAACAGCTAAAGCAATTGATTCCCAAAGGTGTCATCACAAACACAGCCTTTGTGAAACCAAAGGTCAGGCTGACGGTAGGGAAAGAATCGCATGGCTGGAGATTCATAGCAGTAGTGTCTTCAAGGCTGGAAAGCAGAAGGCTGCAGTATTTCTTCCTTTATCCCCCTATTTATTGTTTAGTCTTCAGACAAAAATATCCTCGGGCTTTTCCTTGCTTTTTTGGGATTTATCACAATCTTTGATGGAGCACAGGAGGACTGTTAGTCTATCATTCTGGAGGATCAGAAAATGACAGGTTTAGTCAGGTTCTTGAATTCATCCTTCCACAGTACAAATTCTGTGCATACAAGGGAAGACTTTTACAAACTAGGTTTTTTAAGTCTGTGATAATAAGAGATGACCAAATGACTTATAAATTTTGGATGGAATCTTTCAAGGTGGATGACGGTTCTTTTTAAATACACTTTGCTAGATTAAGGGGTATGTAGTCATTGATTTAGTAAAATAACATCCTCTTTCATTTTTTACTGGATTATGTTTAAAATTAAAAATAAAGATATATTTTAA
>JANIJG010009095.1:22320-55375 GCA_024611175.1 Megaceryle torquata | reverse complement strand
GGGGTGGCGGCTTTTTTTTGGGGGGGGAGGTGTTGGGTTGTTTGGGGTTTTTTTTCTTATGTAGTTGGAGGTCAGTATGTTTCAGGTGTGGAAAGATCCTGCAGGAAAACCATTTAATGCTAAAGCTAGGATTTTGCACATCCACTGTAGCTGGATGCAGTTATTTTTGCATTGCCATAGTGCAATCTCACATTGAGGTGAAATCCTTGATGTTTTCTTTCTCAGAATCACTGAGACCTGTTGTGTTGCTTCAGCTGTTCTGTTAAGTTCTGTAAGGCCCTTTTTGGCATGACAATGTATAGATGAATGTTGCTCAAATTCACAAAGACTAACCCTTTAAATGCCTATCAGCTCAGTTTCTTCCAAGACAGTGTCATGCAGTCTGACTTACCCATTTTGATTGTTGGCAGCTGTTGCTGTGGGACAGAGAAGATATACTGTGTGTCATGTACCTCCTTGTTCTGGGTTTCAGCTGTCCTTTTCCTACTTTCAGCATCTTCCTACAACAGTAGGAATAGAAATGCAACAATCCTGCCCAAAGCAGGAGCTGTGATTTATAGTGTCACTCTAAAAAGAACAATAATACTAATAATCTAAATTTATTACATTTCTCTTCTGTACATCAGTAAGCAATAGAAATTGTTGTCTGTTGAGTGCACATAGTACGTGTGACTCCAAACTGGGATTAAACGCTAAAGCAGTAAAAGAGGCAGCTTTACTTAAGTTATTTTGATTACTGTCTCAGTCTAAATGAAACAAGTTCAATAAACACACTATTGTAAACTATATCTGTAAACAGTAATTGAAGAGGCTACTATCAAATCTTAACATCCCTTTGGGTAAATTTCAAAACTTCTTTCAGTTAAGATGATGTTTATAGGTGTCAGTGTCTGTGGCTGGAAAACTGCCTCAGGCTTTTAAGAATGGCTGTTATTGGAAAAGTAGGAAATGGTCCTTGTTTAATCTGCTGGCATCCTGCGTATGGGATGAGTGCAATTCTCATTAGATTGTATTTCAGTATTTCCCTCACATTAATATTGACCATAGAGCTAAGCCTGTCACTTCTGACAAGGGGAAAAATGACTACTACAAATCTGAGAACACGGCGCATGAAAGGACTGCGTGGCTGTTGGTTTAAACACATCCTACCTGGTTTTCTTCAATTATTGGTAATTCCCCTCTCTCCATTCCGGCTTGTCAGCGCGTGAGTGGAATGGTAACTGTTTCCCCAGCAGCTGCAAGAAAGAGATTTTTGGCATTGCATTGGCATGTTGATGTTGCATCATCACATTGTAATTTCTAAAGCTACCACATCTGCTTGATCTAGAGGTCACCACCTGCTTGCACTTCAGTGACCTCACTGACTGGTAATACATATACAACAGAGACAATGCCTGGAAAGTACAAACCAGTAGGACACCTCAGTAGCCCCTGTGGTTGGTCAGTTTGTCTAATGTCCACTGAATGCCATTTAAAAACATTAATAAAGTTTTAATCTAGTTTCTGGGGAGATCAAAATTCTCTCCTGGCAGCCACTGGTGGTATTGCTTTGATTCTGTCATAGCAGGGATCAGTAAAATACTACGTGGAAATTCACTCCTTGCCTCAGAGGGAGATTACAGAAAGGTCTGTCTAAAATTCTCCTCTTTTGTGTAGTTCTGCTGCAATCCCCTATCATCCTTCCTTCGTGGCCTGTACTCAGGGTTATTGGAGGAGTAGAGTGTCACAAAGATAGAGTTTATATCAAAGGCTGACCTTGCCATCCTGCCCTATGTTTTTAGATACAGCCAGATTTTATTAGAGGTGCCTGTATGAAATGTTACCAAGAAAACTAGTGAGTAAGTATAAAACACAACTTGCTGACTTGATATTGCTCCATGTCTGCTGCATATCTCACTTGTGCACTTGCTGCCTCCTTTGCAGCTGACTACAGGATGTCCATCTTCAAACATGTTGTGGTAGATTAACCTTGGCTGGCTGCCAGGTTCCCACCCAGCTGCTGTCTCTCTCACCTTCCTCAACAGGACTGGGAGAGAAGATAATAGGAAAAAAAAATCTCATGGGTTGAGGCGAGGACAGAGACATCACTCACCAATTACCATCAAGGGGAATGCAGACTCGACTAGGGGTTCAATTTAATTTATTGCCAGTTAAAAGTAACGTAGGATAGTGAGACACCAAGACAGACCTAATAGTACTTTCTCCTACCTCTCCCTTCTTCCCAGGCTCAACATAGTTTCTTCATTCCTGACTCTTCTACCTCCTCCCCTGAGCGGTATGGTGGGCGGGGTGAGGGAGGGGTGTGTGTGTATGTGGAGCTGCTGTGATCAGTTCAAAACACTTCATCTCTGCCACTCCTCACACTTTTCCCCTGCTTCAGCATGGGGTCCCTCCCACTGGGGTCTTTGAGTGCTGAGGGGTCTCTCGTGTATGGTGTCAGGGAGGTGGGGCTGATCTCTGCTTCACAGGCACCAGTTCTGGGGCTGCTGCTCTCGGTGCGCTGGGCAGAGTGCTTTCATGGAAGGACTGCTTAGCTCTTGGCTGGACTCGCTAAGCCTCAGGACGTGGTGTGAATACCGTTTTACTAGGGCTTTGACCTAGTGTGTAGGGTATCGATCTTGTCTTTTGATGAGAATTGACAGAGTTAAAGAATGAAGTTTCTTTTAGATTAGCACTGATGGAGTGAGTATATTAGTATTTTTATTTATGTGCATGTATGACACCTAGGTACATACTTCATCTCTATTCATTGCTCATTGCTCAGAACTGTCAGGCACTATTTTAAGTAAGATCAAGCAGCTTTTGCGTGAATAGATTTCATCTGGCAGAAAATAAAGTAGTGGTTTTACTAAACCCATGAAATTAAGCCCAAAGAAGAGGTTGTCCCAACTTATATATGGAGTTTGGTCCAACACTGTTCCTGGGCAACTTTGAACTAAATATGCTGGTTTTCTATTGCTTGACCACAAGAAGAAGAAAAGGGAATTTTATAATTTCTCATACCAGGCTTAATTTTTTCCACTCTTCTCTTCTGTGTATGAATATGGTGGTTTTGAAAATACATACAAATGAAAATGTCTTCAAAGAATGTGTCATTTCAGTTTTGGTTTTGTTTTGTTTTTTTCAAAAAATACAGTTCTCATTCTCATGTTAGAAACCATCAGGTTGAAATACATGTTTTCATACAGAACTAGAGAAAGAAGAAAAGCAATGAGGTCAGAGTGACTGCAGAGGGCTGAAGAACCAGAGTGAACTCGAAACACAGAAGTCATGCAGGGACTGGAAGTTACAGCAAACTATGCTGCATGATGTATGTTGACTTGTGCAACACTTTCAGAGAGCAATGGATTGCTTTGCTTCAGGCATTATTAAAGATGCACGTTGAGGTACATGCAGTTCCCAGTCTTCTGCAGCCTCTTCAGGTCCTGAAGCTACATTAAGAGCCAGCCCTATTTCAAGTACCCCAATGCACTAGTAAATCATGTGGTGGTGTTTCACAGCAGCTCATAGTTGCTGAAAGCTTCTTTTCAGGGGTCCAGAGAAATAGGTAATTTTTATCTTCCACAGACAAAACCATGGCTATCTGTGTGCTCAGAAAATCCTGGGCTTGGTTTGTATTTATTTATATTCTGATGGTATGCGTCATACTTGTATTTCTGGAAGGCTGCATCTATTGCCTTTTACTGACTTATCAGAGCATGAAATGATACTCTGCTTCCTCTGTTCTAGCTAGCAGTACAATTTAATAGGATATAGTGGGTTTGTTTTTTTTTCCTTTGCATAATGTAATAGATTAACACCAAAGTAATACTAGGTTACAGTGCAATCCTTTGGTGTACCCTGTCTTTTAAAACATACAGGACAGAATCTAACATAAAAACTATATATCAACATTTTCACCACAATTTAACAGTAGGTTACCAATGCTCATATACAGGTCCACACAGAGCATATAATCCCCTCCATGCATTACTTTTTGTAATAGAAAGATGGTTTAATATTCTCTGCACTCCCATACTATGGTCCTGACCAAGCAGAGTCTATCTGTATTAGATAGTGCGTGGTGTGTATCCGTCATCTCCTTGTATGGCTCTTTCATTCACAAAGTCAGAGATCCCACTGAAGGTGAAGGAAGCTTCTGGAAGCATGTACCAGGTAATACCGTGCTTGAAATTAAGAGCAGGGATTCCTGTGCGGATGTAGCGATGAGGTTGGCAGACCCATTTATGTCAGAGGACAGTAAAAACCACGTTTTGGTGAGATTGCAGACTCCTTTGCTACTGCTGTTTGAAGAGATCAAGGTTCATGTCTGATGTATATGTGCTGTGAAATCCTGTACCTGTTGAAGATCACAGCTCTGTGCTTTTCATTTTGCACAATAATAGGTATATTTTTGCAAGTATTTCTAGCTACAGATAATTCTCCATTGTGAAGCATGTTTAGGTGACAATAAAGGAGCTAAGTTCTGTTATTGAGTAATGTTGCTGCCTAAGACCTGTGCAGTCACGTATGGTAAAATGTTTTCCAAGGCAGAATGGACCTGTGGTTGTCAGGAGGAGTTCTTTACTTATTGTTGGTTTGCTGTTCTTCTAGATGTATTTTTTAAATCACATTGGAATGTGCAAAGTCAAAATACTGACTGTTTCTTTCCTGTGAAATTTGCCATAGTTTGGTTTCCTTTCAATGTGGGAAATCAGGAAAGGCACAGATGTATCACATGCTTTTCTGTAATTCCTTGTTGCGGTATAAGGTAAAGAAGCTGTTCAAAACCAACACATTCCTTCACATATTTAATAAAGAATTTCCTTTGCTAGACATGATAGATACCTTAATTCCAAGGGCCAGCAGAAGGATCAGCAGATCTGCAGAAAAGGATCTGCAAAGATCAGCAGAAAATAATTTGTTTTCTTTTAGTTTATTTTTTCCCTTAAGTCAAGCCATTTGATATTAATTAGCTGTGGTCTAAAATAGCATCTTATAAATTGTTTTCTTTTAACATTATGTTCTTAATTCTAAGCCTTTATTTCAGGAAAGAATCTGCCCTAAATACAGTGTAGGATTGACATCACTTTTTCTTCATAGCTTGCTGTGATTATCCCTTATGTGAAAAACCAAACTCCTTCATGCTTAGGTCACCTTTTCATTTGGAGGTATGATATATGTATATATTTATATACCATTAAGGCATTTTTACAAAGATCATAAAAGGTAATTTTAAACAGAAAGTCATAGAAAGATAGAAGGGCATATAACAGATGAGAAAGCAGGAATGTGTAACAGCTGTTCTGTCTTAGTCTTCCCTAAAGGAAAATAATAGCATATATATATTTACACCAATAAAGATTGACAAGGATTATCAGAGATCACAAGATAGAATGTGAAAGGTAACCAGTTAAAGAATTAAGATAAGTAGATTAAGCCAGGATTTCATTAAACTCATAGGCACCAACTGTAGTCAACCCCTGACAGTTACATGTGTAGGCAGTTGAAGAATGAGTGAAGTCCAAAAGGAGTGCTATTTACTTACATGTAACTAAGAAATTGTGCACAGAAGATCAGGTCTATTTGTTGTTATTAAAATTTAGCTATGGTTCCACAGGAGTCTTCATGAAAAGAAATTAAGGTCCCCCATCTCAGTTCAGTTGCCTGTGCTCTAATAAGTACCTTCTGAGAAACTGTTGCAGAAAAAGTTTTGTTTGTTATATGTAACGTACCCAGAGGAGAACTGCTGTGGTTAACAACGCTCTATAGTATCTCTCTTGAAGTGCTTTAGAAGTTAGAACATGGCTGGAGTCAGATGCTATATCCTTAGTAGCAGCTACAGATGATCTGGTTTAGGAAGACTTTCATAACAGAAAAAACCTGTGATTTCTCATGTTCTGCGATGTGAGGTTAATTCCTTACTTGACCCATTAGAAACTCCTTCCAACCAAATGTGTTAGAATAATTTTTGCAATGTTTCACAGAAAAGATGATAATAGATGATACATTTAAAGGTGACAAGCTTCGGTCTAGACTGCAACGAGAAAACTGTAAATCACTTTTGTATATGTGTTGAAAGTTCATGTGTGCTTTAAAAATGCTAAAATGGAAAATTGCCTTTGCTTAAAGACCATATAATTTTGTCAGTTCTATATAGTATGTCTCTCCTCAGTAATGGATTTTCCTATTGACATACTTTGAAGAAGTATAAAGTAATGGCTCCACGTAATCTGAAAATTCTTATTTCAAAAAAAGGCCATTCTTATAATGAAGTGTTTTTTAAAATATCAGTAATTCTTTCTGCCATGTTTCCTGTGGAAACAAATAAGAGAGGTTTTCTATTTGATTTTGGTGGGATAGAATTCTTCAGAGTTCATGTAAAAGAGAGATTTATGTAAAAGCCCGATCCTTCTGAACCTGAACATGGAAAAGTTCCCTACTTCAGATTATATGTGTACCTTTGTCTTTTAAAAGATTTTCTTAATTTCAAAATGTCTGTATATATGAAAATATATAGATAGATTAAAAAGGAAATGGAGGAAATACCTGTGTGAGAAGAATATGCATGGTGATAAAGAGCTTGAATCCTTACTGTAGAATATACTATTTTTTGAGTTTTGAACCTCATAATTCAAAGAGATCTATGTAAATGGAAATTATGTCCCAGTAAAATGATTAGAGAAGTTCAACTAGGTAAGGAGAACAAGCAAGAAGAAAGCTGACAAAGAGCAGATGTTACCTTAGGGTCTGTCATGAATGACTGTGGTAAATTTAAAGACTCTTTTTAAAAGCATCAGTCTGGTTCGAGCTACAGGATTGTCTACCAGATTTGTTTTCTACACCAACACATTAGTCAGTCTCTTCAAAGTCTTTTCTTTCCCTGTAGTGATGTACAATGGCACCTTTTATTAATTACCCCTTTCTGGCAAAGGAGAGGATATGAAATGGAAATGAAAGGGACTTTCTGAAACCTCTACTGCATGTGCCTTTCACAGCTGGTGATTGGCTGTAAATATGCTTGTCCCAGGTATAAATGTGCTGTCCACACTTTGAGACCGATTTTTTCAAAGTGGGTGGTTCTCTTGGAGAGTCTAAAAGGCACACATTTTTAAAATCAATATGTATATTGTTAGTTAAGACTGATCCTCTGATTCCATGATTAGATTGAAGTCATTACCCAGATAACATGGTTTATCTCATTTTAGTTTACTGATCCCATCACACTTGTGGTTCCTTTTGTCATATGATTATAAGCCTGTACTTAAAAGCCATATCTGATATGTAATTTGCAGATTATAGACTATCTCTCTTTACTAACGGATCAGAGAGAAGCATGAGTGAATGTTCACTATTTTTGTGGTTGCTTTCCTGTTAGATGCTTGAGGCACCTGGTAGTAACAGTTTTCCTGTACTATAAAACTTGTATTATAAACTGTAAATGTATCATTGATGGGCAGTGGTGTATATTCAGATTGATCATGGTAGATTCAGAGCAAATTAAACCATGAGGGAATACTATGATTCAAAAGCTGATCTAAAACCAAATGATCTTGATAGTGATAGTTCTCTTTTATGGGCATGATTGGAATTTTCAAAGGATCATTGGTTGACTGAGTCTGCCACCCAGACTGCCTTTGCAGTTTCACAACAAACTAAAATGGGAAGCCTACTCTCCCATTCTAATTACAAGCAAATCAAATGTGATACAGAAAAGTGGATTTTTAAGGTACTAGTATGCCTCCTGCTCTCATTAAGGGCAGAAGGAAAGGACTGCTCTAGGTACCTTTGAGGAGTTTGGTGCCTGAGACAGTACAGATGTACAGATTTGTGGTACAGGAAGTATGAACATAAAATCCTAAATGTTATTCCTCTGAGTAGAATAATAGGGGAATCCTTTGTCTTGTCTAGATTTCAAAGCAAGATTTTCTGTTTCTGATGTGTATACACGAGGCAGGAAGGAGAACTTTCTCTGAAGTGCTCTCAAGGGAATGGTACAGGCAACAGTATAGGAAAAAAGCACAAAGATGTCCCTGACTCTTGATATTGCCTGCTGTATCCAAAGGTAGGCCCTGTAGATTGGGACTTCTGCTCTTGTCAGCTGTTGCAGAATCATATCTTTACTCACGGTTTGCATAGCAGGCTTTCTAATGCTGATCTGCAATTAAAGAGCTGGTCTTTAAATGTGACCAATACATAATTTGTATATATACTCAGTTTGTCATCCTTCTCTGCATAACCTCCTAAGTACCCATACTAACTAATGGAAATAGAATAGTTTATCTGCATGACTTGAGGTGGTAATATATTTTTTTCAACCTAGCAGCAATTTGTAGTCCACACAGATTGGATTGTTTCACAGGAGAATTATTATGGTAATTTCAATTTTATTTTAGAACTTGTAATTATTCTGCAGTATTGTTCTCTAGTAACAGGCCAGGCAGCAGTTCATTTGTTTGTCAGTGCTCAAAAATGGACAAGGCAACTGAAAAAGTTAGTTTTGATCTTTTACTTTTATCAAAATGGGTTTTTTGTGTGTATGTTTTCCTCTATGAGCACATTTAAAATAGGATTATTAAAATTTGCAGTGAGTATATCTAAAGCTGAAAAGCTATTAGGTGCAATGCAAACTGTTTTGGAGTTTTGCTTCTTAGAGTATATGATAAATATTCAAAGAACAGAATGGAATTTGTTTTTATTGTATAGCCTTGTAGACCTAGTTCTTGATTATTCACCCCTTACTCTGATACTACGTTTTGCTAGATACTCTACAGGTGCATCCTCTGGGATTTATGCCCTGAAAGACATCTTAGAAGTTTGTTAGAAGACTTCTTAGAAGTTTGTTTCAACTGCATAGATGTTGCTTATGCATTTTCCTGATATATGTAATGGAACCCTCTTAGAGGAAAAATGGCATTTGAAAAAGAAAAGATGCTTGGTTTTAGTCTGTCAGTATTAGTAAGGACAGCTGCAAGGTCTTTCTTCAAGTTCTCTTAGAAGGAAGGGCTTAGGTTTCTCACTGAATTGGGATCTAGACCTAGCAGTAGGAGTGTCCCCTGAAAGGAACGGGCATTGCCCTTCTTAAGTATAAAGGAAGCATTGAAGGACAAATGCTACAGTTTTAAGTCATCTGACGTGAATCAAAGTGTTCAAATAAATAAGGGAAATTGTTGGGCCAGATCCTCACCACCTCCTGAAAGATGCTAGGTGACTGCACTAAAAATGCAACAATGAGACTCCTCTGTAACTGGCTTATGGCAGGAACAGAGCTAAGTAATTACCTTGGGCTTTGCCTCTAAGGGGCTCATTGCTTAAAATCTTGATTATTTTTTTTTCTGCAGTGCCATTTATCATGCTGAACTTACATGACTAATAGGTTATAATTTCTAACTCCACAGGGACTCTGTTATAATTTAGTAACAATTACTGTCTACTATTTCAGATAGCTTTTATTGTAAAGCATTGCCAAAAATCTTAATGCTATTATCTTTGGTCATAATGTGTGCTTCAGTTTGCAGATACTGTAAGAAAATGTAGATTGATACCAATGATTGTTTCAGTATAACATGTTTTTAATTCCACGTGTAGTGCTTGCCTAATAATTCAAATTTTACAAATTGGGCACTGCTACCCTTCAGTTGAATTGTGTATTAAAATAACATCAATTAAATATGTGTTTCAGAAAGCATCAGTTACCTTCCAAGAATGCAATATAACTATGGATAAATTATTCTGAAAAGGTTGTCCAAAGGATGTCAGTAGAATATTGTGTTGCATAAAAGAATGAGCTCCTCTCATGCCAACCAGATAACTACAGATATGCTGCAAAAGGATGCAGGGAAACTACAAATTCTGTTCAGAACAAGTCACATTGTAGAGAACACTGAGTATATGTTGTTGATACACACTTAGTTTATGTATACCTTGGAGAAGATTTTTCTTTTGCATCATTCTGTGTCGTTAACTGAATACCACTTCAATTGCTTTCTTCTAAAGAAGTGATTTTACTCTTCTTGGTTTTCACCACCGTTCCAGATAGGATGGAAGAAATGGCATGCTGAGAAAGAGTTTCATTTGTCATGAGAAGAGTGGGTAGGAGATGTGAGTCGATGAGGCTTAACACTGCAAGGGAACAGAGATTTCCATAGTCTCTTAATTTGGCACAGGAGGTTGTGCTGCACTGTAGAACTTGACATACCTTTTTCTGCCAGTGTTTTTAAACCCCTTTTTTGTTTTTCTATATTTGCAGATTTAATAGTCCACTTTTTCATGCCAGTATGTAGTAGAGAAAGCACATTCTGCTGTACATTGTGCCTGCATTGGAAACCCAAGCAAACTGTGTGTTTTGAACTAAGTTTCCATTCTCTTGGAATACAGATTATATCATTAAGTTGTAGTGCCCTTATCGGTGTTTGCAAGCTGCAGAGTCTGTTAATTGTATAAATGTGGCATGGGTTGATACACTGTCTCACCTGATCAGGAGGTAACCTTTTTCTGTCTTGAGGTGTGGGTTTCGTCCTTCATCCTAAAGCCTTTTTAGAGGTACTGAGTTGATTGCGGTTTTATTGCTGTGTTCCATTTGTCTTCAGTTGGCAGGCGCCTTTCAGTTTGTATCTGCTAACCCCAAGAAAGCTAGGCATGTAGATCATGTAGAGATGATAAGCAAAGAACAGTAAGCCTTTGTGTATATTCCTTTTTACTGGAAAAAAACAGTAAGAAACTGGAGAATTCTGACCACCTGTACTAGTTTTTGAAAGGCAGGTAGGGCAGAGCAAGGTAATCAGCAGATTAAAAAGCCAGGGAGTTGACTGACTTCAAAATTGCAGTTACAATTATGGTATGTCAAAGTGGATCTGTGTTAGAAGTGGTTCACAGTGGAAATCTCTCCCTTTGGCTTGTTGAATGCAAGGGCATCTCAAAATATGAATTCTGTTCAAGACAAAGTATTTCTTAATCTTCTCAAGTACTGTAAATGCTCCTACTGCACTTCTCGAAGGGAAGAGGAAGCAAAGCAAAAGAAAACAATCTACCTGTCAGTGTCTCCCTTAAAAGGCAAATGTATAGGAAATTCAGTTCTTCTATCTTAGATGAAATGAAATCTTTTCTCTATGAAGAATTGAGACTAAGACTATGCAGTAGTAGATAGTAGAGAGTTATACTGGTGTGAATTTACTGTAGTATCTGTTAAAGGAAGAATGAGGGAAACTTTTGGTTTTAAAAAATATCTGAGTTTCATGGAGGCCATTTGGATCAGTTTCTGAAATATTTGTTGAAGACAGTTTTGGTGTATACAGGAAAGAATAATGGGTGACTGGTTTCATACTTCGGTGAGTAATCTTGTTGTAAAAATACTTTAAATATTCTTCATTTCATTCAGCTCTTGTAGTCATGTACTGAATTGCTGAAATTTATAGCATTGCAAAATAACGAGCAATATTTTCCCATTCCAGACTTGCCTGCATTTCATTGTGAGCCCTCTTTTGCATATTTTCTGACATATTTAGTGTTTATTGCAGCACTATATGTATTTTCTCAGTCAGTGTTGTTTGTAATAGGACAATTATACTGGCAACTGCAACGTGAAACACATGCATCATGATGCATTGTATTGCTGGCAGGATGAGAAATGTCAATTGACGTTGTTTTAAGAGGTTTCCTAATCCTGCTGAACTAAGGAGTGAGATTCTTTTTGAATCATTGCCATCTGGAGTGTATAAAAATGTGAAATAACCTTTTATCATTAGGTTGGCACATGCTACTGGAGCAGTATTGGCATTGATGAAGCTCTAATGAAATTAAATACTATGCACTGGGAAACACTCACTGCTTCATTATTTTGTCTAGGTTCTTCAGAACTCTTCTCTCCAATTTATGAAGGTTATTGAGTAGTTAATAATGTTTTAAATCTAAAAGACACAGAGTCTTTATTTACAGTAATCTGACATTTTAATATGGATATTAATCTAGTTATAAATACAAAACAACGTACGTGTGGTGGTGAATAATTTCTAATTCATACCATAATCAGGTCATTTAGCTCACTCTTTCTTCTTGACTTGCTCTACTTATTTGACAGGTATCTCTTGCCCGTAAGTTTTAGGGTCTAGAATTAGGCCAAGAGGCTTCATCCCCCACCATGTCAGAAGCAATCATGGCACATAATCCTCCCATAATTTGTCATGCCCACTGTAGAGGGGCTGTCCAACTGTTGATATTGCACACCCACTCTCCCCTGAACTGCTCTTATTCGTTGTACATACAACACTGCTCAGTTTATGCATATTTCTCCTTATATTGGGTTCATTTTATAAATACATATTGACTAGTCCTGTCTCCACTGAACATTTACATTATCAGACTGAACTCTCACAGGTTTTTTTTTCTCTTTCTCATGTCTGTTGCAATTTAATTTTTCTATATCTTCTCTTACCTGTTCTTCTGTCTCTGTCTATCTGGTTTCTCTTTCACTTAAACACCCAGCTGAATTTCTGAATGGCCAGTATTATAATTCTTGCATCCAGGAGAGACTGCTACTTGCTCCATAATTTGCTGTTGTTTAGCAAAGTTTAAATGGTTAGATACATTTCTATTTAAAGATACTGTCAGAGTTGGATGTAGAATCTTAATCACTTTGAATCTTCAGTCTGTTCCTTTCATTCTCATTTTGAAGGGTTAATCATTGTAGACTTCAGACAACTAGATGACAGTCCTCTTTACTCTTCAGATTAAACAATATAAAGGCTGAGAGGTAGGGCTGGATTTAGAAGATGAAGGATTAGGACTGTTTAAATAATTCTTCTGAGGATGTGATTGAATTCTATCATGCTTAAATTGAAGTGAGCCAGTGATTTTGTGATCCTGTAAATATAGTAGATGGGAATATATTTTAATTTAAGCATCTTGTTTAGTCTTCATATATTCTTATGTAATTCTAACAGAAATTTGTTCGAACTATTGAGATTAATTTAACATTTAAAAAGTGCTAGACAGTTCTTGTGCCGATTGTCTTTATTTCAACTATATAGACAAGCCCAAAACATTGCTGATTTTTTCTGTAAATGATATTGCTGTCAATTTCATAAATGCATTGGGATGAAATAAATAATTAAAAAAAAGAGTATCATATTCTCTACTTTTTATTTTGTAATATTTTGTATCAACACTTTTCAGTAAAACCTCTAAACGTATCTGCCGTTGTGTGTACATACTATTGCTCAAGCTAATAAGGATGCACAAGAGCACTTTTTAGCCATTCTGAGACCATACTTGATTTACCTGCTCTTTAATATTTTCCAAAACAAGTGTTGGTTTTGCAGTTAACTCATAACCTGTGAGGCTACAGAGACAAAATAAAAGGGAAAATAGCACTCCTCCTCCCACCAGAATATTGAAAGTCCCAACTGTGATGGAAGCTAACATGCAAGTATCTGAGCTAGCATTCAGTGAGTAACACAGCACCAGAAGTAGTGTCTTTATCAGTATATTCTCTCAGCTTGCCAGTGCTCCAGATGAATATTCTATTGACTGCCTTGCACTGAGCTCCTTGATGCAGTCCTGTTGGTTGTGATCTAAGCCAGCATATTTAAAGTTAGCTTGGTTATTTGAGCTGCAGCAGTGCTTCTGATGAAAAGCATGCATCTCTTGTGGAAATAACATTCAGCAAATTATGTTAGGAAGATAAGCAGTGCTTTAGAGGAGAAATGATCACACTTTCAGAAATTTAAAATCTACATTTGAAAAATACATTAATTTAAAAAATGGAAGAAGTATTATGTCATGGTAGTAATAATAGTGTCATTGCCTTCCTGGTCCATGAAAATAGAGAAGATTTGTAAAGATTGGTATTGTCTTTTATTACAGAAGCTGATACCCATACCTTGTTTAATCACGTTTCACTCGTTGTTTTTCTGTATCTAAATCAGTTGAGTTTAAAGAAAGATTATGAAAATGATACAAAAATCTCTTAGGACTTGTTTCCTCTGTTGGCTGCTAAATGAAAATAATGATGTTTTACAGCTAAGCAAGCAGAGAAATTCTGAACAATTTACTAGCTAATATTACTGTGAAATTGCACACAGCATTAAGAAATAGAATGGGAAATAATTAAACACTGAAAGAAAACCTTGGTAACTGCAAATTTGATCCATCTACTTGGTGAAAAAAGATATGTATGCTAATGAAAAGACACAAATGAACTTTAACCGAGTATCAAGTCTTTCATGGGCAGATTGCATGTAATGGAAGCCATATAAATGTTTCAAGTGTCTACTGATCCCATTGTATCTAACCCCATAGTCAGTGGCAGGACATCAGAGCTAATGTCTTTCATAGTAGTTGTATGAGCACGCTCATAAAAGGACCACTTTATGGACCTTTGAAAAAAGCCCTGCATATACATCATCCACTGTGCTGTTTGGTATTGTGTGTTTAATGAACTGGCAACAAAGAGCACAGTCCACTTGATTTGGCTATGATTAATCAAAATTGCACAGTTATGTTATGAAATGGGATCTATGGGCAGAGACAGTGATTATACCATGGAAAATAATACATCCCTTTGCTCAGACACAGCCAACTAACTCCCTTTAAAAAGGACCCAGAGCAGCCAGTGCTGAGGGAACCAAGCAGGATAAAGGAAGATGCTTTCTGTGCTTCTCTCCCTTTCCAGAATCAAGAATGGTAAATTCAGGTGACTTGGGCTTAGTGAGGAAGCAAATCCTGAAGTGCTTTTTGTGAAGAATTTTAAATAAAATTTTTTAAAAAGCGTGTTCAAAAACAAAGCAAGGCAGAATATTTCTCACAAAATTTTAGGTTTGGTGATGGCTCTTTAAGTCTTAAGAGTGTTAAAAACAGGGACAATAGAGCTTCCCCAGCATTTTTTCTAGCAAGAAAATCAGATTCCACAGTGGGATGTGGGTAGAAGAGAGCCTTACAGCTAGGTCTCCTCTCCTTTAAGAAAATAACCGCATAAGCAGGCTACACTTGCCATGGATAAATGTCTTTGTGGGTTTTCAGGGGGGTTGTGGCAGTGGACTGAAGGGTTGAGTTCTTCATCAGGCATTGACTGCTTACCAGAAAAGCCTAGTGAGGTAATAATTGATCAGGCCTATTAAACAGCATTGAGTTAATAAAAGAAAAAATAGTAAAAATATTAAAATTGAACATGAAAATTGGGGTAGGTGGGAGAGAACATTGTTGATGGATGTCAGGAAACTGTTTCCCTATCTGAATTTCCAAGCTGCATGGTTTAACCACCTGTATGCTACTGATAATACAAGGACTTTTTGTAAATACATTTTCTAAAGGAGTGGGGGAAAAAACCCTGAATTGAAAAAATACCCAGTTCACATTTCTAAAGATGCCTGTCCAGTGTAATGAAGTTTTCAGTGACCAGTCTTCTCTAATTGAGAAGATGAAAGCTCCTGTTACCTGGTGCTCTAAGTCTGTCGGCTCCCAAATCGGCTTAAGAAGAAATCTTTGGGAAGAAAAAAATTCCACTGTGTAATTTTGGGTCTCAAAATTAGATGTGGCATAGATGACAGCATTTCAATAAAGAAGTTGCAGGTCCAGTACAGAGTATTACTTACTGTAAAGACATTCTGATTGAGTTCTGTTAAAGCTGATTTAAAAGGTTTGTTGTATTAAAAACTACAACAGAGATACCTAGCTTTCTGATAAAGGGAGTACTGGCAGATCATATCTTTCTAATTTATGAGCACAGTAGATTATTATAAATGTCATTAATTCACTCTGATATATTTTTGCAAAGAGAACAAAAGGATATGAAAAAGAAGTTGAGGAGCAAGAATATTAAATAAAAGGTGGGGGCAGGAGTAATGCTTCATGTCACATGCCTGGCTTTCCCGTTTGGGGTTTAAGAAAGTCTGGCTATTAGGGTGTGGATTAGTGGAAGATTCATTCTTCTTCATGATGTAGGTCAGACACTAGGAAACATGTGGTGAAGAAAATGCCTGTTTTCCCCAGTAGCAAGTGGAAGCAGTAACTGCGGACTTTGAAACAGAGGACCAGACAGAATGATTAGTTTTGATGTCCCATGTGCTATTCAACAGATTTGAAATGTATGAGTAATGAAGGCTTCATGCAGAAGAGTCTCTGACTGCACAGTGTGGGGCCACGTTAATGCTTTTTTAAAAAGCAGCTCAGTTCCTGAGTAGCCTTTTGTGAGAAGTCATTTGTCCAAGTCAGAAAAAGGAACTGGCAATGTCCTGGAACGTGCACAAGAGGAGTGTCCCCGGGAGAGCCTATTCACAGGAGCCTGACTTTAATTTCATGCTAAAAGAGGCTGTTTGCAGGTACTGCATCTTTCTGGAGAAATTTTTCTTATTGATTGTGTTCAGTCTGAGAGAATTTAAGATGAATGATACAGTGAAGCTGATAAAGACGATTATAGACTAATAGTTAAGAGTTCACACTTGTGTGCAATCATTTGAAGGGGTCTTAACACCTCTTTTACAGCACTTTAAATGCTGGTCTGAAGCACTGTTCCTTCTTTCAGTGTTTCATGTGAAATCTCATCATTTATCATGCCATGGAAAGCATATAACCCTAATATGTAGCAAAGTGTGATTTGTGCAAGGCACAAATTTAAGTGTCATTTACCCGTGGTTTAGATACTTTTATTATACTTATAATAGTGTCATAGATTTCTCATGGGTTCATTCCACTGCAGCAAAAATGTTCCGAAGGCTTTCTTAATCTGTTTTGCAAGTTCTGATAATGGTATTGTTGAATTGAATTTCAAAATTTTGTTGTTCTCTCTTTTTCTTTGTCTCCTTTTTTTAGTTTGAAATTTAAAATTGTTACTGAAAAACCTGCCATGGCAATGAATCCTGAGATCTGAATGCATGTAGACCAGCCCAGAGTCATGTGCATCTCTGACTCTGGATCTTTAGAAGTATTGCCATCTTTATAGATGAATCTAGTTCTCATTAAGCATCTATTCTTTTTATAATGGTTTAGGTTTTTTTTCTTAAAGTTAACATTTACATTTTTTAGATTTTTGCTATTAAATTACACATTGCTCTTTTAAGGGCTAGTTTAGTTTTAGCTCTTTTAAGTAGTTAGAAATTAGAATCAAAGGCAGAGTGTAGGTGTAAACAGTTTTAAATATCCCACACAAATAAACCCAAGACTAGGTGTTTGTTTTGGTTTTAAATCTTTTGCTTCCACTGTCTAAACTTTCTCAGTTTAGTTATCAAAGATCTAGAACAAAGATGGAGGATTGTTTCTATGTTGTTAAGTCCCTGAGGTTGTAATCCTTGATATTAGGAAAGACCCCTGGTGTTTCGGAACAGACAGTGCATAGATTTATATATTGCATGGAAACATTGCTAGAAAATGAAAAGTTCTTGATAAAGTACTCTGCAGTCTTTGTAAGAGAGTGGTGGATTGTGTTTGTCACTTTCCTAATCAAATTAGTTGTGCATCAATACTGTTGTTGTAAAAGCGGCAGTTTAAACATCTTGGAGTACTTCACATGTGCATTTCTTACTCTAGAACATTGTGTCCATCGAGTATAAGTTCTCATGTGCAGGTGATAAGCCTTGCAAAGTCTGTTAATGTTTTAGTGTGTTCTCATACCATATAACTCTAATAAGTCACTGGAAAAAGCGTGCATACCATAATGAAATTAGCCATACCCATCCAGGTTAACTGGATACCTTTGTCACATATAAAAGTAGAATTTCCTCTTGTCCTCTCTTCTTTCAGACACCTCACAAAATTATACTGGCCGATATTATTTTAAGGAACTTTACTATGGAAGTTTTGCTAATGGGAGTATTGATTGTATGTTCAAAGCATGACACTTGGAATTATATCTTTACTTCATTTCTAAGGAAAGATTGTATCCACCCCCTGCAGGCATTTTAGTAACTCATCTGGATCAATCCAATTCTTCCCTCTGACTGTAATTAATGTTTAGGCCAGTCTAATACTTTGTACAGTGCTTATTTGGTATAGATCAGCTTGATTGCAGTGATGCTTCAACTATGAAATTTCTTTTCAGTTAGATCAGCCAGCTGAAAACACCTATCTGTCTTTCAGTAGATATATGTGTTTCTTGCTGATGTACAGATATTATTGTGTTTTAATAGGTGTTCAAATTCCAGGAATTATATTCTTCCCTATCAGTCCCTTTAAGTTCAACTTCTGCAGTTGCTTTAATACAAAAGGCAGTTTTGGTCATATGGCAGCTCTAACAGTGCTGCTTACATGGGTATGTTCCACCCACTTAGTGTAATGCAGCAGTAAAAGGGGAAAATTTATCTATAGGCATTTCTGTATCTCTTCAGCACTGCATAAAATCCTAGCAGAGGAATTCTGTGATAAGTGTGCAGCCTTTCTTTCCAACTGGTGAACTGTATTCTGGGGGATCGTTTCAGCTACAGCAGTGGCTTTTTTGTTGGGTGAAGTTAATGGTTTCTGACAGGAATCACTTTGTAGGCTTGTTTTCCTCAGTTTGAGCTCTCATGTGTTAAGCTTTCACATGTTGGACTTGCAAGAGTTTATCTGTATTTACAACTCAAAGAATCCTAAATAGGACGTTTTTTGATATCGCCATTCTAAGATTATTTTCAGAATTTTCTATTATTCAGCGATTTAAGTTTGCCTTTCAGCTTTCATCTATATTCTGAATCATAATTTAAGCCTAAATTAAAGGTACTCATTTGTTAAACCAAATTTTATCAATGATGTATTCTCATCTGCTTAAAATACCATGAATATCTTTTGTTCTTTTGAGGAAGTTACCCAGTATAAAATCTGGTGTTTAAGCATTCCATACTGCAGTGCTGTGCTCAGATGATACTTCATTGGCCATAAGCCTCTGTCAGAACATAATGGATGGTGCTCAGCTCCAAAAATGAAGAGACTATATAGGGGAAAACCAAATTTATGCAATTAGTCATACAAAATCTTTTCCAGTTAATCAGGAAGTCTACTTTTATGTCTGTAAAGGGCATAGCGAGTTGAGACATTTTTTAAAGAACTATTTTAATTGGAAGGGTAAAACCCACAAACCAAAGGAAGATTTCCCATACTTTGTCCACAGCTGTCTGGGTGCATGACACCTGTAACTTGTAATTGCTGAAATATGCACATGTGAAAAACAGAAAAAGCACAATATCTTTTGTTCATATAATTCCCAATTTCCTCTTGCAAGTGGAAAAAATAAAAATATTTTTTGTAACTGCTGTAAAGTTTGTTGATTGTATCAAATGTCTTAAAAAATACAGTAAAAAGCAAGAAAAAGTCTTTGTTGCAGCGTTCTGCAGTTGAGCCTTCTAGCAGTGATTCTGAAGTGAAGTTGAACTCAGCACAGTGTAGATGAGCAATGTCCTAACATACTCCCATTTTGTAGGAGGATTATCAACTTGTCCAAAGACAGATACATGCCTGCATCTGTTACTAAAACCACGTGAGAATGAAAATGGAATTAGTTTCATTTATAACTTTGAGAAGTTATCTCAGTGGAGGCAGAAGAAAAAAATAGGGAAAGTTTGTTGATAAAGAAATTGAGCACCACTGTTGCCATCTGGAGAAAAATAAACCAAGATACTTAACCAGGAAGAACAAATACTGCTGTCGCGCATTTCACACGGGAGCTTTCTGTTTGGTGTTTTGCTTTTATGGGTCTGATACATCATTAGTTTAGATTGAAAATCCCCCTATAGTGGAGTCCAGTAAAAAGATGTGAAGCTACTTAACAGGAGTCAAAACCTAAAATTGTGGCTGTCACCTTTCTGCTGTGAAGCTATACTGTTAGAGATGTGAACGGAGGTATTCCATGATACAGTTTTTGACTCTCCTCACACTTAGAAGACTCATAGGCATACATTAACATGCACATAAACCAGCCTTTCATAATGCTTCAGAATCCTGTCTTTGTACAAAATCTATATGTGAATATAGATTGTAACAGTCCCTGTGGCTACTGCTAAAGACAGGAAGCTGAAAGTGAGGAATATGAATATATTCCAACTAAGGATGAATGTAGCAGCTGATGGTGGAATAAGTTATGTTAATACATGGTTAGCATTTAATTTGCTGCCCACTGTCATTTTTGTTAGAAGCCATTAAGCAAAAGCTTTGCCATGTACGAGAAAATCTTATCTTGAATACTTGTGATTTTGTGTATGAGCCTAATATACTTACTAAATTTCTGATATTTGTACTAAATTTTCATTCTATTAAGAAAAACCTCCCACTGATTTTAGCTGAGCTTCATACTTCTGTGATGTAAGGATCATCCCCATCTATTGTAACATAGATGCTGTTACAATTAAAACTAAGAATTATTTTACACAAACCTTATTTGCCATTGAAATGGTTTTCAGCCGCTTGGTGATCTCATGTTCCTCGTGATTGCCAACATATTTATAACAAGTTACTTTGATTTGCATGCTGGTGACCAGCGTCTATAAACCTTTATTCCTAATTAAATAAAACAACTAAACAACAACAAAAAACTTAAAAATACACTCCTGGGAGAACTTCAATTTTAAACTCACAATTTCATATGATGTACTTTAGTAATAGCCTACTGGAAGCATAAAACAAAATTGTTCTTGATGAACTTTTTTTTACTACTGAACATGCTTGTTATGTCATTATAAGATTGTCCCATGTATTAGGCCAATGACAGTTTTCTTAAAATACCCCAGAATTTCATGTGCTATCTTCTGAGGATACTAAGGTAGCTCTCTAACATTTGACAAGTATATTTCTTTTCTGTAAGCTTTGTGAGGGTCTAAAGAGAGTTTTATGCCTTTTGCTGTCATAGATATACCTTGCTCTCAACATACACTGTCTTTCTTGTTTATGAAGGTGCATTAGTAGCTCTCCAGCCAGCAGTGTCCAAGCATGACTCACTGAAGAAATATATCTGTCTTGTCTGTTCTACACCCCTCACCAAGCTGCACATGGATGCATGTGTCACTCTTCCATAGAGAGTAAGAGAAGGGGAGATTTTATGGAAATTACCTCAGAAAATGTGGCCACGATAGTAATGTTGAATCTTTATCCTATTTATTAGCTATTTCTTCTTCCAGCTTGTACCGAGCTTTTCTGCAGCTCTAGGCACCCCTTCAAGTGACAGGGAAAGAAGCGGGCTGTAGAATTTCAACACATAAATCTGTGCTTGGGAGGGGAAACTGGTAAGTAAGAAAAACCTTATCTTCAAAGTTGGTCAGTGTTTTGCTTAGTCTCTGAAGTACCTTGTGTTAGCATCTTTGATGCTGTAATTGGCATTAATAATGTGTTGATACAGAATTGAAATGCCTCTTTTTGCTGCATGCTTTCTAAATTTTTTGTGTGTGACCCATACCAGTTCTGGCTGGAGACTCATAATGGCTCCATACTGATCCTGGGTTAGCTTTAGAAGAGTTGCAGTTCACTGCAAGGGTCTTATACATATTACTCTTCCAGTAGTATTTCACAAGCAGGAAAGGACAAGAAGTAAAATGTGTTTCCTGGGTTATCAGAGCTATGAAGGGAGTGGCTATTAATTACTGGAACAGAGTGATAATATCCTTGCCTGGCTGCTCATATCATATTAAGTATCATATTAAATGGAGTAAGAAAGTGTTTGCTGTCTTTAAGGAACACAGGCATGAATTAGTTCAACTTTCTTTGGGCTTTGTTTGTCTGTTGTAAATTTGGAATATAATATGAAAAAAATACAGGACTTTCAAGTGAAATAAAAACATACCTGGAGAGGAATTAAAAAAGATTAGGTGCTTGGGTTCACTTTATAATACACAGAGAAAGGTGCTTCTAAAGGGAATTCATTAAGCCTTCATGATGAGTGAGAAGCCAGTTAGAGCTGAGAGAAAGACTATATCCCTTCATAGAGCTCATACACATAAACCAGTGCTACAGGTGAGCTGCTCAGAATTTGTCTTTAAACTGATTGGTAAAAGAAGCGATGGTGGAGAAGGTTGTCTCTTTTGACTGCTTAATGAAGGCAGCACTTGAGACAGAACTGGAAGACAGTATCTACACACTGCTTAAACTGAGGGAGTCCAGCTGCTTTATTCTGTCTCTGAGGAGGGTGTCCCCTAACCAGCACATGGATGGCCTTCTCATGGAAATAGTCTCCTCTTTTCCCCTTAAGCTCAGGTTCATAAATTAATTCATTTTACATAGACCTATATAACTGTGCAGTCACTGGATAAAAATTGCCCATGTCTCCTCCTTAGCAACTGTCCCAGTCATTAGCTTTCAGCCCCTGTGTGCCATGGTTCACACTGGCCATGGCCTGTTGACTGTGTGTTCTAATTCCAGAGCTGTAACATAAAAGGTCAGTATCACCTTTCTCTCCTCACAAAAGATGAGTTTTGTGACTATGTTTTGAGACAGTTTCAGTCCTTAGCAAAGTTGTATCTGTATTCCAAGTGCCTGCACCACATCTGGTGCTCTGATGACTTTAGTGCTGCTGTCCTCCATTCTGACTCCTCAAGACTCAACTCTCTGTCTCAGATGTATAAGCTTGCTTACGGATCCAGCTCAAAGTGATCTCAGTGAAGAAGTCCTAAATCGTCCTTTGCAGGGCTGGGTGTTCTGTATAAGTTGAATTTGGCCAAAAGAATCAACATTTGCTACAGTACTTATTGTTTCAACTTTCTTTAGATTGTGCACAAACCTCGTTATTTCTTGATTGCTGATAGCAAGGAATATTATTTGTGAAGTGTGTATTTATGAGTTGGTTTATGCATTCGCTTGTAGCCATGTGCTAAGGAGCCTAGTCTCATTATACATTTAAAGTACAGAAGCAAATAATATTTTTAAAAATAGGAGGTGAGAAAGCTGTAAGAGTATACTAAGCATTGCCAAAATAGGGATCTTAGAAAGTTAAAGCAAGGTATAAGCAAAAGATCCTCGAATTTTATTTTGAAACCTACCGTTTAGGCAGCTTAGACAATGAAAAATTATCATTCGGCCAGGGAGAGTTTAAATAGCCCAAAAAAACCCTGAGATAAGATTTACCAGGCAAACGATGGTCATGGCCTGATGCCACATGGCCCTGACAGAATGCACAATTAACCTTTTTGTTTTATTACGCCTGCTTCAAATACCTGCAAGGTTATAATATTACCCTGGGAAAATGAATTTGAGTGACCTACAGCTAAGTAATGACATGAATAGTAACAAGAGATGATAGGTGCAGTGAAGAGATAAGTATTCTTGCTTAACCACTGAACCTTATTAACTATATATGTTACAGTATATTTAGTTCAAGTACTCGGTTAACATTTATTTATTTTCTAACAATTCGTTACTGTGGAAAAATGTTAGTGCTTCACAAAAACACAGCCATGGAACAAAATTAAGGCTCTTAGGTTCCAAGTTTACAGTATGTTGCTTTCTAAAATATTACAAAATTTTCATGCATAGCAGCAATGCAGATGCGTGAACTTGTGTATTGAACTTACAGTCTGTTACTGTTGTCATAATTCCCCATCTCTTTGGGGAAGATGCAATGTATGAATTTATATGTGTGGAAAAATATGCAGTGGAAAAATTGCTGTAACTGTTTGCCTTTCTAAAATAATTTTTTTGGGGTCTTGTAAGTTGAAAGACATCAACTCGTGTTGTTTTTTTTCTTCTTTTAAGTAGATGTTGCTGCTGTTGTAAGATACTTGCCTTGGTAGTAAAGTTACATTACCCAAAACATCAACCTAAATCCAATTGGGTTTCACTGAACTGAGTCAGACCCTCCACAGTTCCTTCACCTGTTAGCGGCATCGTTTCTGTTCAGGGCAGCTATATTTGCAGAAACTAAATGACCTCCTTGACACCTTGCAGGGAATAGTAAAAAAGAGAACTTTTTAATGGCTCCTGGCCAAGGACTCTATTAACAAAAAGTGAAAATTCAGGAGAGAAAAATGAGCTGAGAGCTTCCAGACAAGAACTGGCCAAAATGAGATCTAGGAACTGGATTATGCAATATTTGGATTTTGATGATTTGGAGAAGCTAATGGCCAACTAGTAAGAGTGAAGTGTTCTATGATTGTTTCATCTTAATGCTATGTGAATTTTAGTCTGAGAATAAAATATCTTTTTTTTTTTTTTTTTTTTTTACTGGCATTTCATTATAATTGAGGAAATGAATACATGAATAATTTTTTATAAGTCTCTTTTGTGACTAATACAGGGAAACAATATGATTGGTGATACTTCTGAGAGAGGGATCCCATGAAAAAATGTGTTGGATTTAGTAAAGAGTATGTTTTAGATAAGGATTTCAAACAAAATTTTAAATACTACTGATTTCTTTTTTTAGTTGTTTACTTGAACTGGAAAGAGCTCTGTACTGACCCATGGCCGAACCCCAGGATTTAGCTATGGCTGACTTCACAGAAGTGCTTTCATACAATGGGCTCCTGTTCATGCCTGAGGTCTTAATTACATTTGTTGTCATGAAACCGGCAGATTTAATATGTTAATGATCTTAATGTTACAAAAATATCCCAGGTGGTGTGAAAAGAAGCATATTTTGCCTCTTCAGGTGCCAAGAGTGAAAGAAAAATTTATTTAATTGTTCAAAAATTTCCATTAATCACAGTCACAAACACTTGCTGTTTATTCTTGCAGCAGTCCAGTCTTTTGTTACAAGGATTGCTCAGAGAAAGAGAGAAGCAGGGTTTTAAGATAGAGAGAGGAATATGTGGAAGGGGAGAAAAGGAAAAATGCAACAGCCATGCGTGAAGGTTTTTTTTCTGAAACATTTTTTTCAAAACAGCATTTTGCTTAGGGCAAAATAGAAAGACATTGCTGTTTAATGTATTGCAGATAGGCAGTATACTAAAATCAAGCTACTGCCTTTGAAGTTGAGGTCAAAACGTCTTTTTCTTCTTTATTGCAATACTCTGCTTCTAACAGGAATCCAAAGAATTTAAAGCCCAATTTCTTTGAGGAAAATGGTGGGGATAGCGTCCCCACAACATAATGTGCTATCCTAAATGGTAAATTAGGAGGCAGAAAGGAAAACAAAAATTTCCAGCAGTGTCTTTCTCTTGTTTGGAAGATCGGGTCTTCCTTACACAACTGGAGAACAATTTTATTTGTTATTACTTACTGATTTGAATTGACTGTAATAACTGATTAATCTGAACCATTAGAGTGAATGGGTGGCTGTTGTGACGGATAATCGTAAATGTTGACTTACCAGTCCCGTTTGAAAACAAATTGGCTGAGCCATCCTAATGAGGCTTTTCCTGGAGTGTGTACACATTTCAAATAATTAAAATTAAATTGAATCTGAGTCCCATGTAATTACAACTGAATTTATTTGATTATATTCCCCTCAAGGAGGGTAGACACAAAAGGTTTCAGTAATTTTAAGGATTCTTGCAGTTTGTAGATGTTATGTCTCTGTTAATTGTCAGCTCTGAAGAGTTAATGACATTTGAAGTATTTCTAGACCGCTTATGTCATCTTTTATCATAGTTTTCAGCAATATCCACTTAATTCAAGCTCCCATTTATCCTTTTCTAAGGATGCTTGTGTGCAGTGTGCTTGGGGAGGTTTGATAGCACCCTGTGACCACAGACTGGGGCTGAACCAAAAGCGGCACAGATTTTTCCTCTTGCATTCAAGCTCTTAAAACAGCTTTGTCATTTTTTCCCCCTAACATTCAGTAAATCAATGTTTGCTTATAAAAGTGAAAGCTGAACATAAAAGAAAAGGTTGAAGCCTCTTAGAGCCATTTATGTATTGGTGATCACTTCTGCAGTGCTCCTTATGGGTAATATCTGAGTGTCTCTGTTCATAACAGAATGTATAGAACCAAACAAGTCAGCAATAAAAGAAGGTTCTGTGTTTAAAAAGAAAAAGTTGTAAATTGCTGTTAAACTGGTGTGAATTGTTGGTTAAATTGGTGTGAATGTGTAAACTTTGAAAGTTTGTACTCTACTGTTTGTTGGACTTGACTCATAATAATACATTGCTCAACAAAGTGCTAATCAAAGTAAGGCTTTAGGATAATGCAGAACGGGCTGTCAGAGCATCTCTTGGAGAATGTGTTATTGAAGTTTATGAATAGACTTTTACTAAGTGTTCCTAAGTAAAGTATGCATTCATTATATAGTTCAGTGAAGGCAGGAGATGGGATGTCTGGTGGAGTTTTACTAATCTTTAAACAAGCAACAGCAATGAATGGGTAGTTGTATAGTATGAGCATACTGTGAAATTTATAACCTCGTAGATGGTGGTTATCTCTGGGAACAGGAAATCAGGACATCTCGAGGCACCCGAGCATGCTGAACGAAGAACTGGTTTTGCGGCAAGAATAAGAATTTTAGTCTTTAGATCACCAAAAAAACACGGTGATGAAGAAGAGACAAAGTAAATGACCACTGGAGGGAGAGAAGACCCTAAGCCTAATTTTATTACGCATGCTCGGACTGTGTAAATGAGTTCAGGGAACCCATCAGCATAAAACTGCCCTTTCTAAGAAATATAATGAATATTTATGTTTAGCCTGCATATAAACTAGGTACCCAGCTTGCATCAGTACACACATTTGGAGGAGTGATCCCCTGTGCATCCAGCACTGCAATAAAGAATACCTGCTGAATAACACTACCTTGTTACTGTCTTGGAATCCTTGCCCAGCCACACCTAGGCTCCCACTTCGGTGAGGAGCGTTAGAAATCAAGGGGGCTTGGAAACTCTGACCTTTGAATCATCAGAAATTAGAAAAACATTGCATCAGGATCCCCGAGCTTGCTTTTTATAGTGGTGGATATACTCAGTAACTCTTAAATAAAAAGAAAATAGAATCATAAGTTCTTGTAAAAGTAGTGCTAATTCTCTGAGATACCATTTTCTTAACTGTAGAAATAAAAGCAGTGAAAATATTTGAGGAAAACTGTCCAGCAGAATTTTTACAATTATATTCATGACAATTCTTTCTTCTTTCCATTTCTTTCCTTTAATTAAACATTAATTTAATCTGAAAATTCAGGGTAGCTCAGGATTTAAGTAAATTAAATCTGCCTATTACGTCTGTAGCAGTATCAGCACTAGACAGAGTATTAGCACAGGGACTGAGCTTCTATAGAGATTTAAAACTAGAGCACCAAGAGGGAAGCCCTGGAACCAGACGGATAATGTGCACCTGTAATGGTGTACATAGCATGCAATCAAAATGACAGTTAAACTCTAAAGGAGCAAAGGTAGACTTAAAAGATTCTTTTTTAAACTGAAGAAATGAATAACCAACCAAACAGAAAAACCCCACAGCATTTCCTGACATGGCTCAAATGCCACAAAACTTGAACCATGTAGTATCTTGCCTCACCTCTGTCTTTCACAAGTATAGAGTTAGGCAGATCCTTAATATTGCAGACTCTCTGTGTTGCTGAATGTTGGTTGTTTTCCAGTAGTCACTGTGCATGACTAAGACTTGTGTTCCAGAAGATGGCCTGAATTAGGCAGTTATTTTCAAAAACAGACATAGTGGCTTCCACTGTCCATCATTCATAAATGCAGGCATACTCACCAAAAAAACTCTAACAAAAAATGGAACATATTTAGTGTAAGTATATCTGCTTCTAATGTTCATGTCTTTTTATTTAAATACAGCAATTTTTCTGACTGTATTTTCCTGTCAATAGTTATACATACGAAGTATGGCAGAATGGTTATATACTGCCACAGGAAGGCATGCCTTCTTATGGTATTGAGCACAGATATCTCCTGAAAAGAAGAAAAGCAACAAAAATGGGCACCAGTAGGTTAAAGCAAAGTTTTGTTTGTTTGTATTACTGGATCATATAGCAAGTCTGTATACAAGTGATACTGAAAATCATATGGAAAGACCTTGGCTCAGAAGGTGATACCATCATTCTTTGGAGGATGGTACAGTTTCAACAGAAGCTGAAAGAAGCATTAGCTTTTGGTGGTACAGTGTTTTGAGAGGTCCATGTGAGAGCGATTTGCTGTAGTTTTTGTTTATTTTTTTTAATAGGCAGTTTATATTCCCTGGCATTTCTGGTTGTGATTCACAACACTGTCCAAACATCGAATTTATCTTGCAGAAGTGAAGCACCATTGACCATGTGTTTATAGTTCATAAAACTCCAGCTAGCATTCATTTATATATGTGGTGGTTTATCTTAATTTTATGCAATGTGTGGCCAGAAATATATAAATTTTATGTGAGGTGACCATTCATTAGTATATATACTTGTGAGTTTTACTAAAGCATGAGTGTTGTAATTCAGTGTAATCTGTGCAATCTACATGGATTGAAAACCTCAAGCAAAATTTTGCATCGCAAAGTAAACCTGAGTGAAAAAGTAGATATCAATACCATTTTTCCCATACTATTTTAAAAATAGTTAATGGTTGGAACTGGCTTTTCTTTAGCAAGGGTTAACTTCCATAGCTTGACTAGATAGAAATTTAAAAAATATTCTTCAAAATCATCTTTTCACATTTACAGTACTCTCACATTTATATATTACTGCTCATTCATATAGCATGGATAGCTATATTTTTTTTAAATCAAGTTTTATATGGATTCCCAAAGTTTTTATGTTTAGACTCTCAGAGTAACCTGTTCATTTCTACTGCCAAATGAAATATCTTTGTAATAGTTAAAAAATGAAACTTTTTTCCCCATTTGTTTAAAAAAGTGTTTTTACCCAGTACAATATTATGTCATAAAATATTCATTATCCTAGATCTATACTGAATATAATTTTTCAAAGCTCCATTTAAAAGGAGATTTTACTTCTTTTATACTTCTTTTTATACTTTTTCTTTTCCCCAAAACAATTATATTTGGTGGCTCTACATTAATTCATGTGGCTACTGTAGATGATAGTTTCCTCCTGAGCATTACTAGAAAAGGAACCCCCACACATGGTATACACTAGGTGAGCTATTTCAGTTTCCCTTACACTTCTGAAGTTTCAGCAAAATCCTGTTTAAATGGGATTAAGTAAATTTGCATCACTTCCCCAAGCTGTCTGTTTCTGTTAAGGAACTAAGTACATGGCACTGTGCTGGAATTTACATGAAAATCCTATCTGAGCAAACTGCTAGTATCAAAGCAAGTTTCAAGCCAGGATTTCTCCTTGTTCTTCCTCTACTACCTGTTGGAGAGGGATGTGTAAACTCTGGTTCTGACTCTGACCAGAAGAGCCTTTCAGATTGCCTATTTCTAACTGGTAATCCTGTAAAATTTTAACAATTAAAAAAAAAACCAAACCAAAACAAAACCAAAACTGCTGTGAAACTTAAGCCTGTTTAAGAGACACTCAGAAAAGGCAGCATATCCAGTCCACTTGCTAGTACTGCAAAAGTTTTTGTAACAGGTGGACATTCGTGTAAGTGCAAGATCCTGTAAAAGTGCAGATTCCCATCATTAGCTCTTTGCACCTAAGCTGACACAAAATTATGTTAGACTTTTAAACTATGTGATTATGATAGTGGATTAAGGTATAAAAGTTAAGGAATATCAGATGTCTTTACATCATGAGGTATTCTAAGGAATATAGGAATATGTGATTTTTATATTCACATTTGAAAACTGTTGTTTATTACAAGGCATGTTTGTAACAGAGGTATGTTCTTCCTTTAGATGTACTGATAATATACAGTCTTTGAGGTGTATTAACCATTTTCAGCTCTTCATGCTTGCTAACACTCAGGTTCCTCGAGTTTGTATTTGGTTTTATGCTGTCTACAAGCAGGTCTTTAAAAAAATCTCTCTTAATGACAGCTTCTGATAAATAATAAATAAAATATAAGCAATCATCTACTCATTTAAGTATTATTAAGTTACCAGTAGCTTTTTTTTATCTCTCTGTAATTTTTCCACAGTGATAGATTGAAAGATATGCCCTCCAAATGAGGATTTTCATCCAGAAGCTTTCCACTTGCCTCAAGAGGTGTGGATATAATCTATAAAATCAAGATGTATTTGCTGAAATTTTAAAAGATTTGTCTTTAGCAAACAGTGTTAGGAGTCAAACGCTGGAAGTGATCTCCCTTCCAGGTACACATTTGTCTCTCTTCCTCCCACTGGACTATTGTTCATTTGGAGATGCATTAGTGTAAATATCAAAACAAAAAAGCCTGTGTTTTATGGAAGAAAGTGGCCTTTATTGTAAAATGAGTTTCCGTATTCCTTCAGCAATTCCAAATATTGTTGGATTTATAATTGTTACATTTCCAAACAATGTTTTATTTTTTCAGCACGTTTAGTTTATGCCATTCGCAGGGCAAGCAATATGTCAAAACATGCAATGCTTAGTGGCCTGAAGAGCAAATGCTGACTTGGCCTCTCAGGGTCACATCTGTAAGAAATGTGATTTTTTTTTTTTTTCTTATAACTACAGCACATTAAAACCTGAGTGAATTACTAGAATTGTGTCATAAAACATAGCTTAACATTGTAACCAAGCAAGCAGGAGTCTTTGATGTCTCCTATACCCTCAGGGTATATCGCCTTTGTATAACTGGCTGAGAGTCCTGCCTTTTTGACTGCCCAGCTATGGATATAAAAGGACCTGACGTAGCTTCTTTTCACATTATAGACTCCCCTGTCATGCCCGAGATTTCCTGCCTTATGTTGCATTTTTGCTCATGATGAAGGTAAACTGTTCTTCCTTTCTGAAGAACAAATGGAATTTTTAAAGCTTTGCTACTCTGAGATGCTGCTGTTCAGCACTTACCTTGCATTCCCAGCATGTCCAACCTGGCCTCTCTTCATGTATCATTCCAGGTTTTTTTGTTGTTATTGCCTTTTTCCCCTCCTGGACATGGATATCTAAATTGTTTTTTCAGCGATCAGTCTCTTGCATTGTAATGGTGCATTATAAGATAATGATTGTTTTCTTTCAACTTGTTGTCATATTTAATTAAGGATTCAAAAGGATCTTTTTCTTTGTGTTGATTCTTGCTTAGAGGGGAGAAGAAGTCCCTTAGGAGAACTACTGAATTATTTCTTAGTAAGGCAGGCTTGTGAGGCTTTGTTTCCACCAGATTAGGTAAAATACATGCTGTCTGTTCACGTAAATCACAAAGGCCCAGATTCTAGAAAATGAACTGTTAAGTTCAGTGGAATGACTTCTGCCCAAAGTTATTCAATTTTGGAATAATTTATGCTGGTACAGTTTGAAGCTGCTAGACATAATAGTTTCTAGAGCCATCTAATCATTCTCTGTTCTACAGATGTAAACTCAGAACCTTGCAAAATGCTGAACATCTTGTGTTATGGGTATTTCCTGAGGTTTTCATAGTAGACCTGTATGTCCAGTATCTGTTCTGTAAGTCCAGGAAAAAAATGCTTCACATTTGCATTCACATTTGGAGAATTTTATTTGCTGAGGCCAGTTTTCAGGTATCTTAACAGAAATGGATGTGTTCCTAAGGTGATCTTTCACCTTAGCACAAATTGCATGGAACAGGTAACAGTTTACAGTAAACTGGTGATGTTAATATTACATCTGATCTTATTTTCTGAAGCTAGAGATGTAGGCTCTCTATGTTACATTTGCTGTTTCTTGGCTGAACTTTTCACTAGTGAATGTAGCAGCTTTTTCTTTGCAGTAATGCTGTTCTGCTTTGCACAGGTGGAAAATGTTGAGCATCTGTCCCTTGAAATGGAAATCCCTGAAACTTTTTATGCAGCTGAGCCTGTTTGGTTTCTATTCCAAAGGATGATGGAATATGATCTGCTGTTTGGGTGCATGAAAGCTGATTAAAATTTCACCTTCATGGATTTAGTCTGAATGCTCCTTCTGAAAGGTGAAAACACAAAAATGAAGGTCTTCTCCTTACAGAGCATGGGTGACTGGGATTTACGTTCCTTAAAACTTCCACATTATCTCAGACTTGAGGACAGAAACAGCCCTTTCCTTGAAGGGAGAGAGGGAGTTAATATTAGAGCGTATTTTTTCTGTATCTGATGAATCTTTGATTAATGCTTCACTGGTATTTATTATGACCATAAAGCTCTTATGAAATAGAAACTGTTAAATCAATTTTCAGATGAAAATCTGAAACAAAGCCACAAAGGTATCCTGTGACAGTGTGAAGTCTTGAAGAGGGTCTTCCTGAGTCTTAGGCTGATGTGTTAACTGCTGGGTCTTCCTTTCTGAAGGAAATGTGGTTTGAGTTCATTTTCCTTTCTGTTTTAGATATTATGGAAAACATATATTCTAAATAATAATGTGAAATGTTTTTTGCAAAGGAAAAATATCCCTGTAGGAAACACTGATGAGCTTCCCAATAAATACTACTTTTATAAATGACCTAACCTTTGTTTCATTTTAGTCTAGTCCTATGAGAAGTAAACAGGGTAATGTTCAACTAGTGCATTATTTAGAGATTTTTGGAGTACATTTTGAAAGCCTCATACAGAGCTCTGCCCACAGGATTCCCATTAAACACAATGGGAGCTGCGTGGCTAAAATCCTGCAGAGCAGTTTGAAAATGTATCCCGTGCTGTGCTGAAGAGAGATGATTAAAGAATGAGTGCTTCGACAGGGAGGAGGGAGTGATGTTGTGATTCTCCATTTAGGGCTGTAGTTAGACTAAAAATCCCTCTCTAAATCCTTCTTAAATGATCTTCTGTTGGAAATCCTAGCTAATAGCTCTCCCGTTTCTGCAAAAGAAATACCAGTATGTTACAAATAATTAAGCATTTCTACCTTATTCTAGATGTCCTTTCACTTCTCTTGACGTTTACCTTCTTTAGTGCTGTTCCACTTTATTAGCTTTCTGTTTTCTTACATCTTGATTACATGTTCATGTCCTTTTTTCTTCTCCTCAAAGTACTCTTACATATTTACTGCTGCCTTTATTTCTGGTCCTCATGTCTGTGCTGTTCTCTTCCTCTCCATTCTCTCCTTAAGATGCTTTCTCAAAATTTTTTTCCTCTACTTTCCTTCCCTGTTTATAAGTATTTCCTACTTCTCTCTTCTCCTAATGCAACTATTAGCTTGTCCAGTTGCTCTGCTTTGTGGACCAAAGTAATGGGATGTGCCTTTTCAGAACCCTTTACTCTCCCCTCTATTCCTTTTGCTTTCCCTGTTGA